>JANEHU010004676.1:0-198602 GCA_027563435.1 Nasonovia ribisnigri | reverse complement strand
GAATAACAGGTATATTATAACTTCGAGCTCCTATTTCCCAGTCGCATACGCATACGCACAAATTAGGTAACATCGAGATTCATGTCTCTACTAGACACCGCCATCGACATTTATATCTGATGAATTTAAATGATTATAAAAAAAAATTGTGCCTATATATTTTAAATATTCTTCAACTTCTATTGTTAAAAAATATTAGGAGCTTTGTATTAAACTTTCATTTTCAACAAATTGTAAACAGAATATGTCCGTAAGTAGCTAAAAACGAAACAAAATTTTATCAAGTATAGGAATTGATATAATAAACATATGATATACATTTCAAGTATCTGCAGTCATTATATTTTGAATTACAGCAAAATAAAAAAATCGCTACATGAGAAATCTAGTGAAATCTCGTAAATCTTGTAAAAATTTGAACTTCAAACGTTCATAAAAATTTAATTTTTTTTTTTGGTAGATATTATTTTATTTTTTCGAAAAAGGTTAGACTAACTCAAGAAGAATCTTGAATTAAATTTTAAAATCTCGGATTTGAAAAGAAACATTTTTATGTATTTTTAACTCATAATATTTGGTGAATTTTCGTGACTTATACGTATTTTGTCAAAATTTGAACTTTAAACGCCTATAACAAAAAATTGTGACCATGGATTTTTAATATTTTTAAATTATCATTTTAACAATATAATATTAGGAACCTCGTAATACGTCATAACGCACATCGTTTCAAGACCAGTAATTACACTCGTCGCCGTGCACATATTAACAATTTTTTACTCGTGATTCGTTAATCATTTACTTATCATAATTTTGCGGGTATAAGTCCACTACACAGACAATTATGGTTATCGTCTGTACAATAGAATATTGGGTAGAGTCGCGTCAAACGAATGTCAAACACATAATCATGGCATTTGTAACATTTTTTTATACAATAATAATTAGATGAGTTATTATGTCAATAAGATTAAAATACAATGAATCCGACCTTTTCATTGCATTATCATATAATACAAATGATTATAATTGATGTGATCAATTAAATATTATCTTGTATGAATCACAATCCATATAGTTTATCGTCGGCCCATTAAATAATTATTCATATGACATCTAACTGATATTTGTCTCGATGATAATGATTTAATAGTAGTGTCGTTAGTTTGACAGAACAAACAGACTGCCAAGGAACGAGTTCACTCGAAGTTCTGTCCTGCGTCGTGTTCGTCGTAACTACAATATTAGGTATGTACATATTTTAATGAAACCATATTATCGTTAGGTATATTTCTAATTTCATGATTCACCCATAGTATCACAGTATCCATTTTGTGGCAGAGTAAACACACACTGTAAGCATTATAGAGTTCACTGGCATTTAACGTTCTAGATGTGAGTACCTACCCCAGTGGTAGTATTATATTTAATTTTTGTTTGTTTGATGTTTATTCAAATGTACCTCGTACTATAGTTTTGTGATTTTAAATTGTATTTATTCAAAGTGTGTAATATCTCGGAATCGTTAAAACAGATAGATTTAGGTATAAAGACTTCAATCACAGTTGTTTATAAAATTTGTTATATATTTAATTGCAAATGATTATAAACGATTCCTAGAAATAGAAATTTAATATAGCCAATCGAAATAATCCGAACACTTTAAGCGAATGGACGTGTAGATACGTACTACCCGTTGTCATGTCTTACGTAATCAAACGTAATGCATAAGTTCATTACCTATCCATTATTATCCGTAATGTCATTGACGGGTGAAATTTTTATTTTTTTCAAATACTATCGTCTTGTTCATCTCAATATGCTAATTTTGTGTGGAATTCATTTCGTTACCTTATTGAGTATCACTGTTCACAGAGATTATTTTGAACAAAATATATTTCATTAGGTTTGCATGTGTGTGTTAAGAGGATGTCAGCGCACTATTTGTTTTCTCTCTCTGGCCCACGCGCGACGCATGGACAAACCGCGTTTACGCAGAATCATTTTTTCTATGTTTGTAAGTAATATTAGAGTAAAATCACCCATTACAAAAAAGATAGAGAATAATATTTTTGAGGGAATAACATATCGATTTTATATTTTATAGTTATTTAACTTTGTACTCGACTTTCAAAATAAACAAAAAAACGTTGTACATGTAAGTGATGTTTAAATTGTTTTGAGACAATATTTAGACAAATCGATAAGTCATTCCCTCAAAAATAATATTCTCTATATTTTTTGTAATGGGTGATTTTACTCTAATATTACTTAAAAGCATGGAAAAAATGATTTTGCGTAAATCCGTTTTGTCTATGCTGCGCGTGGGCTAGAGAGAGAAAACAAATAGTGCGCTGACATCCTCTTAAGAAATACGGTTTAATTTAATCTGCCTATTATAATTTAACGATTATTTATTTGTATTATGTTTACGATTTCGTTACACGGAATGAAGTTGTATGGGTGCTGTGGTTTTCAGATTATTTTAAGTCCGTACGTATCTCGTGTATTTACTAATGTGTTTTTTTTTATTGCAGCATACACAATGTCTTCCAACAAACTTCCACCATCATCATCGAAAAATCCCAATCCATCGTCATCGCTGCAACCTAAACCACAGCCTCCTAAACTATATGTCCAGATGCGAAACGATCGGTTCCAAGAGAACAAGCAAATACTAAAGGATGGTCTGGCACCGGTCGATAGAGTGCGATCGAAACAGCAGTTTGGAACCAAACAAAAATTAAACGAAATAAATCCTACAAATAAACCGTAGTACCTACAATTAATACAATCGTAAAAAGTCGTAGACAAGACTATTTTCATTAGTTTAAATTTTAAATTTCAAATATTTTAATACATACTATCATACGTGAGCCACAAAACAATATGTATTTTTTGTCACCAACATATAATCACTGCATCGTCTTGCTATAAATAAATATAATATTATGTAACTCTGTCGTTTTTTTTTATTTTGTCTATTAACCTTTATATCAATAAACTCAAATAGGTATCTCCATTTCAGGTGCGTGACTAATAATAATTTTTATCAACATGGTATTTGGTAATTCTAGAATATTTAACCTAGTTACGTTTATCCGTTTTAATCGCAAGCCAAAATCAATTTTTACTAATATTCATAGATCCGGATAATGAATTTGAAAAAAAACGATCAACGTTCTCTTAGCAAACGTGAAAATGACACAATTATTTAAACATACGAAGACACGGTAGATAGTGGTATACGGCTTAATGTTTACGATATATGAAATAGCCAATAGGTATCTTATTTGTTTGATAGTTCACATTTTATTAAGCATTAAATATTAACATTCGAAGAGCAGAATGAAGAGAATACCACCAATTCGCATCTCGCACGCGTCGGTGTGTAGTTCTGTAGGTACCTACCTAAACGTTGCATTTTGAGTAAACTGCTTGAGAACGGACATGGTTATAGATAATTTACAATGCAGACCTATAAACGGCTGGTACCCGACAAAATTTGTGAACAACTATTACGGTTTTTCTAAAACGATAATATGAATAATTCCGTGTAGGACCCGCTATCAGTTTACGGATTTCCATAACCGATGTAAACCGTAAAAACCAAATTGATTTTTCGAAAACCGATGTTGTGAAAATATTGCCGTATTCCTATGAGAATAACAGGTATATTATAACTTCGAGCTCCTATTTCCCAGTCGCATACGCATACGCACAAATTAGGTAACATCGAGATTCATGTCTCTACTAGACACCGCCATCGACATTTATATCTGATGAATTTAAATGATTATAAAAAAAAATTGTGCCTATATATTTTAAATATTCTTCAACTTCTATTGTTAAAAAATATTAGGAGCTTTGTATTAAACTTTCATTTTCAACAAATTGTAAACAGAATATGTCCGTAAGTAGCTAAAAACGAAACAAAATTTTATCAAGTATAGGAATTGATATAATAAACATATGATATACATTTCAAGTATCTGCAGTCATTATATTTTGAATTACAGCAAAATAAAAAAATCGCTACATGAGAAATCTAGTGAAATCTCGTAAATCTTGTAAAAATTTGAACTTCAAACGTTCATAAAAATTTAATTTTTTTTTTTGGTAGATATTATTTTATTTTTTCGAAAAAGGTTAGACTAACTCAAGAAGAATCTTGAATTAAATTTTAAAATCTCGGATTTGAAAAGAAACATTTTTATGTATTTTTAACTCATAATATTTGGTGAATTTTCGTGACTTATACGTATTTTGTCAAAATTTGAACTTTAAACGCCTATAACAAAAAATTGTGACCATGGATTTTTAATATTTTTAAATTATCATTTTAACAATATAATATTAGGAACCTCGTAATACGTCATAACGCACATCGTTTCAAGACCAGTAATTACACTCGTCGCCGTGCACATATTAATTTTCATGCATATACAGTTATTAGTTTTTGAATTGCAACAAAATAAGAAAATCGCTACATGAGAAATCGAGTTAATATCTAATCTTGTACAAATTTGCTTTAAAATGCTCTTAAAAATGTATGTTGACTTGCTTATAAACATGGTTTACCTAACCTAACCATGTGTGTTTTTTTATTTTTTTTTTTTGTATCTGTCATCACCTTCGAATCGATTTTGGTTTTTGGTATAACTCTAAAAGAAATGACCGTAAATACATAAAATTATTCATTTCTATGTTATTTATAAGCATTAAAAAATCGAATTTTTACAAAATTCATCAAAATCTCGAAATTTATCAACCATTGTAATTAAACAATTATAAAATGGTCAGTTTTTATAACTAAGGATTGAAAATGTAAAATAAAGATTCTAATAAATAGTACATACTGTAAACAAAAAATCTAAAAAATATATAAACACAGTTATTTTTTACAGACATTTTAAGTTTAAATTTGGACGAAATTACATATTAAAATCAATTTTAACGAGTAAAAGTATATATTATAATATTTTTATAGTATCAGTGTATCAGTGATACTTTAAGGTTAATAATTAAATAATATGAATAATATTAATTCAACTTATCAGCTACCGTAAAATAACAATATCAATATAATTTAAAATATCGTAGACTGACATACCGTCTCCGCTCAGAATCATTTTTCGTATACAATGATATTATATCATTGAATTCAAATTTAATACCATACATTATAGTACAGTGATCTACTTGTAGCCTACTGTACAGCGGAGCGACATCCACTTGACCCCCTTTTTATTTATTTATATGCACAATTTTCACACTTCCATTCATCATCACTAAATACCTACATCCACTCAGTACTTTCATAATTTTACCTGGTAACCAATTTTGACCTTTTGCTTGTGGGTTTTTTACTAACACTTTTTCATTAATTTCAAAATTTTCCGATTTTCCAACTGAGTGCTCTAAAATTATGTTCCCCCCTATTTTTGGTTTTAATACTGTTAATTGTGTTTTTGGCTTAAAATTTAACATAATTTTTGCTGGACAACAACCTGTATCAGCTGACGGTGTATTTCGATAAGACAATAATACATCGTCTATTTTCGTTTGCATTCTCGTTATCTCTCTCTCATTACACAATGACTTCATTAATATCTTCTTAATAGTTTGTACCCCTCTCTCCGCCAAACCGTTAGACGATACGGCGGAGAATGTAATAACCTTATACTATTATTAATACAATATGTTTTTAATTCTTTTGAACCGAACGGCGGTCCGTTATCGCACACAAGTATTTCAGGCGATCCAAAGGTACAAAAACAACGGCTTAAAACTCTGATTACCATTGTTGCGGTTGTATTATTTAACGCCCAACATTCAATCCATTTACTTCCACTATCTACTAGAATTAATAACTTAATTTTATTTACGTCCAAAAAATCAATATGAATACGCTGCCATGGTTTTTCTGACTTCGGCCAGGGGACAAACATTTTATCATTTTTACTTTTATCGTTTTGATTAAACTGACATTGTGAACAGCATTTTATATACTTTTCAATACAACCATCTATATTTGGCCACCATACATAAAATCGAGCAAACATTTTTGATCGAACTATACCTGGGTGGTTTTTATGTAAAATATTTAACACTTGCTGTCTTAATATATTTGGAACTACAACTCTATTTCCTATAATTAAACATTCCTTTTCAATAGATAATTCGGACCACCTACGAAAATATGGTTCTGACTCGTTTTTATCATTTTTATGGCCAACCCAACCAGACTTAACCAGCTCACAAACTATTTTTAAAACAGCGTCTTCACTTGTTTCCTTTGCTATTTCGTGAAACGTTAATGGTAACACTGTTCAACTAACATTATTGAACCTAAATCTTCATCAATATTTCCCTCTATAGGTAATCTCGATAGCGCATCAGCATTATTTATATTTGACCCCTTTCTATATTGAAATTCATAATCATAACCCGATAATATTATAGCCCATCTCTGAAGTCTCGACGAAGCATGTACTGGAATATTTTTGTTTTGATTAAATAATGTCTTTAACGGCAAATGATCCGATACTAAAATAAACTTTCGACCAAACAAATATTTATGAAATTTTTTTATTCCAAATATAATAGCTAATGCCTCACGATCGATTTGAGAATAATTTTTTTCAGCTGCCGATAATGTACTCGATGCAAACACAATAGGTTTTTCTTCTTTATCTATTATATGACTTAGTACTGCACCCACGCCATAACTAGAGCTATCGCACGTCAAAATTAATGGCAAATCTGGGTTATAAGTAACTAATAACTGACTTTCTTTTAATACTGATTTCGCTTTTTTAAATGCTAACTCGCACTCTTTTGCCCAAATCCACTTAACATTTTTTTTTGTCAAATTATATAATGCGGCTAAAATAGTCGATGACATTGGAATATAACCTTGATAATAATTAATTAAACCTAAGAACGATTTTAATTGACTTATGTCTTTTGGTTGCGGAGCACTTAAAATCGCTTCCATTTTATCATCCTTTGGGTGAACCCCGTGCTAATATCATATGACCTAAAAATACTACACTTGAACGGAAAAATTTACATTTATCAAAATTTATTTTTTACCCTATACTCTTGCAAGCGACTTAATACCGACCAAACTTTACTTTTACAATCATCGACGGACTTTCCACTTATAATAATATCATCCAAATACACTTGAATATTTTCTAGCCCAATTAAAATACTTTCCATTACCGCTTGAAATTTACTAGGAGCTGAAGCTATACCATAAAAAAGTCTGTTAAACTGATCCCTTATGAGTATTTTATGTCAAAAAATGACGACTCGACGATGCTACCTGAAGTTGTAAATATGCTTCCGATTAATCTATTACCGTGAAACATTGTCCTCCTGTTAAATTATTAAATACATCGTCTATTCTTGGTAACGGATGTTGATCTACTTTTACGTAAGGATTTAATGTATTTTTAAAATCGACACAAATTCGTATTTTATTATTTTTTTTTGGAACTATAACTATCGGAGACGCCCACTCACTCGTTACCACATGCGATACTACCCCTTCCTTTTCTAATCTCACCAGTTCTTCTTCCACTGCAGGTTTTAACGCATAAGGCTCTTGGTACGCTCTTTGAAATTTCGGTACACTATTCTCTTTTAGTTCCAAATTTACTTCATGATCTTTTATACACTCTTCCTCATTGACTAACCTTTTTACTACACCCGGAAATTTCAACTTAATTTCACTCACTATGTCGTTCGCTTGATTTTCATTGCTTTTTTTTATACCTTCAATTTTTTTACAATTTATTTCATTACATTCTAATTTTATTTTATGACAATTAAAAATATTTTTCCATTCAGGACACAATTCATTTAACCACGAACGACCCAAAAGTGACTTTTTTACACAATTTTCTGTTACAATTAACGGTAACTTAATAATTTCATTTTTTGAGGTACTTACATTTACGATTAATTGACCAACTACTGTTATAGGTTCCCCATTTACTGATGACAGATTACATTTTTCTTTTTTTAATTTAGTCTTTCTAAAATATCTGTCAAAAATCACTTTTGGTATAACAGTAACTGAAGCACCACTATCGACTTCAAATGTCATTAACTGATCATTTACAACCAAATCAATAATAAGTGGTTCATTTACTTTTAAATGTTCAATACTATTTATACATTGTATATTATTAACAGTTTCCACTAATTTAATATTTTTTTTTTATTTCTACACATTACCGTTACATGTCCTTTTAGTTTGCAATTGAAACATTCCCAATGTTTTGCTGGACAGTTACAAGCATCATGAGTTCTTCCACACCGGTAACATTGACTCATCTCCTTACTTGATCCTTGTTGTGACTGACTGTATGATTGACTACCTCGTTTTGACCCCTCGGCGCTTTGATTGGTTGACTGACTACTACTTGGTACTGCACTGGTATTTTTCTTAAACTGGTCTGTCTTTGACTGTGGTTTATTTTTGTAATTTTTTGCGATACAATTTACTTGGAATTATTTTTTATATGGTTAGACTGATTTTTCACTAATTCTGAGTCAAAAGCTTTTTCACATGCTTTCTGAAAAGTTAGTGATGACTCACCCAGCAATTTTCTTTGACAAGCTTCATCCGCTAGACCTACAATTAGTCTGTCGCGAAGTGCATCGTCCAAAAATGTGTCAAATTCACAATGACTTGCTAATTTTTTTAACGTAGTGATAAATTCTTGTACCGATTCCCCCGGACTTTGACAGCACTGATTAAATTTAAAACGGTCACTCACCACTAAACGCCGTGGCGAATATATCGCGTCCAAATATGTGACTAGTTCTTCAAAAGTCTTTTCTGAGAGCTGACTCGGTAAACATGCGTTCTTCAATTGACTGTAGGCTTCTGAACCTATAAACGCAATAAGGTACTTTTGACGTTGATCGTCTTTTACTTTTAACACTGCCAACTGAGCCCTTAAACGATCAAGATAATTTTTAAACGGTTCCTGATCTGGCACATAAGACGAAATTGTGTTCGACATTATGAACATCGTTTGTACTTTTTGCAAGACCACAAAAAAAACCAAACACTTTTCATATATTAATCACGCACATTATAATCTATACGATTTTCCATTTTCTTCGTCGCCAAATGTTATATCTGAAACTTATTAAGTCATTTGCGCGGAGGGCAGCGGTCAACAAAACATCTTAAGGTAGTTCAGACTATGCCAGTAATTTAGTCAAGTAGCGAGTAATTTAGCTACTAAACGTGTATGAACAGACTGATTTAGTCGAGTAGTTTAGTAAATTTATTTAGTAATTTAGTAATTAGTAGATCCATTTACTTCTATTTTTTCTGGTCGAGTAGCATACCCACTTTTCAGACTAATTACTAATAGGTGGTTTGAACGCATTATTTTAGTTTAGTGTATTAGTTATCCTTGTCAGTGTCAAGATGACGTTTCGTTGGGGTGAAGACACAACATTTAAATTTGTTTCGGAATATATAAAACACGAGTCTTTATGGAACATAAAATGCCTGCTGTATAAAAATAAACAGGCCAAGCTATCTGCTTGTAATGAATTACAAAAAATTATGAATATACCTGGATTCGGTGAAAAAGAGATAAAGTTAAAAATTAAAAACATAAGGTCAGTATAAGTTTATTAAATAATAAATAGGTAACTATTAACTTTTAACACTTATTTTAAAATACATAAACAGGTCTACTTATTCACAAGAGCTAAAAAAAATAAAGGATTCGAAAAAATCCGGCGCAGGTACCGACACTATTTACGTACCATCTATTAAATGGTTCAACATATTGGATGATACCCTACGTAATATTAATTCTGAGTTGACGGAAAGTCACAGCAATTTGGTATGTATACTGTACTTATTTTAGTTTTAATGTAAGAATTAAAGTATACATTTTATATTTTAATTTCTATTTATATCATTTTATACTTTACAACTATATAAATAGCACTATTATTATTTTTTTTTGTTATCATGGATTTTTGTGAACAATAATTAATCAAAATATATAAATACTTTATTAAATATGAATGGAGAATGTTTATTCAGATTATTAATACATATTTAAAATTATACTATACAGTTTTAAATTATTTAAAAGTTTATAACTTAAGTTGACATTAAAAGAAAAAAAATCGTCCGAGTCACGTGTACATTTGTACATTTTAGTGCACCATCCTTGTCTGCCAAGGAACCGATCCTTCTGCCACGAAGTAATCTGCATATCTTTCACGAAGGTCTTGAGATCTTCTGGTTGAATGATTGGCTAAACTATTTTTCAATGATTCAAAACCATTCGGCTCTGACTCGTCCCTCCAATTACCTCGGACAATTGCTCCAGTATCAAAATTTTCTGAATCGACTGTATATTCAAATTGTCTATATTGTAATTTAGTTTCTTTAAGCCAGTTATGAAGAGCACAGCATGCTTTTACAATAAGAATGACCTTTTCGGGGCTGTATGGAAACGGTTTTTCAAATACTCGAAATCTAGCGGCCATTATGCCGAAAGCGTTTTCAACTATTCTTCTTGCACGCGACAATCTATAGTTGAAAATTTTCTGTTTTAATGTCAACTGGTTTCCAGGAAATGGCTTAAGTAAATATTCTTTTAAGGGAAATGCGTTGTCGCCAACTAAAACATGACCTTCTGGTAGCATACCGTCCTCTAACGCTTGATACAAACTGCAGTTACGAAAAACACCTCCATCAGACACTCTCCCATTACATCCAACATCTATATAACTAAAACAATATTTATGGTCCACTACTGCCATCAAAACAATACTGTTTGATTCCTTGTAATTGTAGTACAAGCTTCCTGATTCGGGAGGTGCTTTAATTATAACGTGTTTCCCATCAATAGCACCACAGCACATGGGAAAGTTCCATTCGTTTTTAAAACCCATCTCAATATTTTTCCAACCTTCTTTGTCAGGAACCTAAAAATACATAATACACAATTTATCTAATCTTATAATAGTATTTTATTATCATTATTATTACATTTAGATTATGAGTGAAACGAAGAAAGTATTATTTTTATAAAGATAATTATTTTATTTTTTAATTTAATTTTTTCTGTAATTAAATTTAAATTAAGAGTGTATCAGAATTCAGAAGCATAATCTATTTACCTAATAAAATTAAAAACAAAAAGTTTATAAAACAAAATCTATTAATTGATTCTTTTTTTTCTAAGTAAATCATTTTTTAGATTTGGGTTTTTTTAATTTATTAAAAATATCTTTAAGTTCCCTATATTAAATTATTAAAAAAAAAATTAACATTATCTATTTACTAATTTTTCAGTCAAACACAGATAACGAAAATAATATATCTGTAACAGAAACCGAACACACAGAAAATACTACTGAACGCACATTGAACTCTGAATTTTGTGAACCAAAACCAAAAAATAAAAAGCAAAGACTTTCACAACTTAAGAGTATGGTCACTGAGTTAAAAGGGATAACCGAAGCTGTTAACTCTCCGGTAGAAGACGAGTTTGAGGTTTTTGGAAAACACATAGGGCTACAACTAAAATCAATGCCATTACTATTAGCACTTGAGGCACAAGAACATATTCAGGTTTATTTGAATAGACTTCGTAGACAGCATTTACAAAACTCTTCTGACCAAAATATAATAATTACGAAATCAAACACACCATCGGTATCGTCATACACTCAACAAGATTCACCTTATAGTTCTGCTTCAACATATAGTTATTTTAATAGTCAGTCCCGTGAAGATACAGAATGCTCGTCTCAATCAATTCCTCAAACACAACAATATAATCTTCAACATACAACGATGGAAGATATATCTACCTCAATAATTATGCCGTCATTTCAAGGTTTACAAAATAGCACTACAACGAACGACATAATTACAACTGCAATCAATAATGCTAATGTTGATTTTTAAATATGCGAGAGCATTCAAATATGTTTTTATTAAAATATGAAAATTAAATAATAAATTTGTTATATTTTTTTTTATAACTTCAGTTTTAAAATATTTAAATTGTTAAAAAGTGACTGTTATTTTATTAAAATATTTCTAATTATTATTTTGTTAAAAGTAATCGATAATACTGTTTTATAACTTTGGTTTTATGATTAACCTAAGTTGAATTATATGTTAAAAAATAAAAAGTGATGGTTTTTTTTAATAAATTAATAAATGTTTTTAAAAATCAACTAGGTTATGGGTTTTCAAATGATCTTTTTATTTCTTACCTTAATAAAGTCCTGCAATGATTCGTAAATGGCTATACAGACTTCTGGAATGAATTCTGAAATAGTTGATTTTCCAAGTCGAAAAAGATGTGTTAACGTCCTTAAACTGCATCCCGTAGCAAGAAAGTATAGAACTGTTTGTAATTTTGTTTTTGCAGGAATCGCCATTCTTAAGTGAGTGTCACTACGTTGAATTTGTGGTTGCACTTTTTTCAACAAAAAGTTAAAACAGCTTTCAGACATTCTTAGCGTTGCAAAGTATTCTTTGGGGTCTTCAAATTCTAGTTCTTTAAGAAGACCATTTGTAGCTCCCAATGTGTCTCTTCTCTTGATCCATTCCCTAATCCACATTCGCTTTGAATTTTTATTAAGCTCTTCTTCTACCTCTTCTAAAATAGCCGTTGAAATAAGTCCTATTGCTTTATTCAAATTTGTTTTTTGTAAACTATTCATTTTAGCAATCACTTTTCACAGCACCAAAACGAATACTAATGTACTAAAACAGTTTTAAACCCTATTGTGTCTGAACACTTTTCAGTTACTAAACCGTTTAGTAGTTAGTAAATCACTTACCACTTGACTAAATTACTGGCATAGTCTGAACTAGCCTTAAAGGCAGTGAGTGCGATCTAGTTAAGACTGTTTATTATAATATAAAACGGCTATCGCAGTATCGCACTATCGTCGATACCGATTACATAATAGTATGAATATTAATTAGGTAACATACATAACACTTTATTTAACAACAGTAAGTAGGCAGTTAAAAAAGAACACAATTAAAATTCTTCAAGCCGCCGCCGCCTTCTTCGTTGATCCAGTCCACGTGAGCGCGTGGTGGACAGTGAATATTCTAGAACTTTGACCGTATCGCTCGTTGTCGCGCATTGTCAGTTATCTCGGCCGGCCTTCTTGCTGGTTATACTGATGTGCGTGACAACGAGCAAGTCTGCCGTACGCTGGTGTTGTGTTTTTACCGTCCGTGTCGCACGTCCTGCACGACGTCGACGAAGCCGATATCAGCCGTACACAAAAGTCAAAACTTCATGTTATACTGCGCACGGTGCATCGGAATAATTTCCGTCATAGATTTCGAGCGCATCTTAGCCGTTGTTGTGGGTATAGTGTAATACGCGCGCGTACAGCCCGTTGTTCGCGAAGTCGGCTGTGTGCTTTGCCATTTGCGGTGTACCTACCCAGGTGGCCGGGTGTCACCGTTTTCCGCCAAATTAGAAAGAGCGTCATTCCTTTTTCTGCCAATTATTAACTATAGACAATTTTAAAGATTAAGAACCATTACGTAAAGATTTTATATTTTTATTTATTTTTTTAAGTAATTTTAAAAAATGTTATAGATGCACATTACTCACAATACAGGGTGATTTTTTTATCGTGAACCAGTTAATATCTCGGGAAGTATTAGGAATTTTAAAATAATTTTTTTTTTAAACTTTCTAGGTTTTACTATTTTACACTGTGTTAGCATTTTGAAAATGTTAACTACCTCCCTCATTCGATAAAACACTATCAACTTTCAATTTTCAAATGGCAATACCTATTTTCGATCACAAAAATCTATAAACATACTGAAAAAATAATTTTAACGTTTACAGAATTTAATTTGAGTAAGCCGTTTACGACATATTAATGCTGAAATATTCGTTCAATTTACTGCTACTGGGCAATTTAACAACCCAATAGTAAAAACCAGAAGTCAATACGAAATTTTATCTCAATTTAACAATACCCAAAAGTCATAACGTTCATAATCGATAATAACTAATAAGTACAAAGGTCACACGAATTGGACCTTAATATCTTATCACCCCTCCCAGCCGATCACATCCGAGTGTCAAGTGATAAGTGAAATAGTGAAAACTGAATAACAAGACAAAATAGATAGTTACTAGATAGTATTGTTTTATGTAGATAGGACCTAAGTCAGCAACAATACGAGACACAGTCCGGTTAGTGCATCGCACCCTGGTTACTGGTTACCGGTTAGTACTGGTTACTGATCCCTTGTATACCACGATCACGGTTTAAGATAGATATAGATAGTCTATCTTAAACCGTGACCACGATTAAAGATATATCGTGTTGTATACAGTCTTATCACGTATTAGTAGATAAACGATAATAAATGCCGGTAAACTGTTTTTGAAAACATGTGGTTAATTGTTAATGTTAGTTTCCCATTATCAAAATATCAAATATGGAATATTAATTATTAATTAATTACTATTCTTTGAATGTTTAACCAAATAATACGTTTTAAGTAAATACTAAATTATGTGTATTATTTAAAATATAAATTTAAAGTTCAAGCCAATTATTCCAATGCATACCTACTATATTTTTTGATAGTGTTTTAATGTTGTATTTTGGTTAACAAATTTGAATTTAATTAAAAATATACTTCTATCAAATCAGCAATATTATTAAGTATATGGGAATCAGATTTCATACTTTGCCGACAACTTTATTTGTATAATTTATTGGTAAGTTCAATCTAAAATTTATATATTAGAATTTTATTTTTTTTATTAAATGATTTATACATATTATTGACAAATAATAACCATTGTTCAAATATTTTTATTTTATTACAGTGGCAATTCGTAGAATTGGTGTAATTAATCAGAAATAACAGTGAACTATATTACTAGACAACTCAATTTGGCCAGAAATTGATGCAAATTCCTATTGCTTTCTACTGGTATCTATCTGATGACTATAAATTAATATGGAATAAAGGAATAAAATATGTATACACATTTCTATATTATACATATTATAATCTTTCAACAAACTAAACAGTCAATTATGTAGGTATGAATTTTTTTTTAATAAATAATAACCATGGTTAAAATATTTTAATTTTATTTCAGTGGCAATTAGTAGAGTTTATATAATTAATTAAAAAATACAGTGAACTATATGACTAGACAGCTCAATTTGACTAGCAATTAATGAAAATTTACATTGCTTGCTACTGATATCTGATGACTATAAATTAATATGGAATAAAAGAATAAAATATCTATATTTCTTTATAAATTATATTTTAATCTTTAAACAAACTAAACAATTTATTATGTGAGTATGAATTTTTTTTATATAATTTTATGCTCATAATTTATTCATAATTTTTGATTATTTTTTATAAAGTTAATTTTGTTTTCTTTCAAATTTCAATTGCAATTAGTAGTACTAACTTTTCATTCAAATATCTACATATAACAAGATTGGATGAACAAATACAATTTGTTATTTTGGTTAGTCACAGCATAGTACATCTCACTTGATAACTTAATGAGTATGAATAAATATTATTTTTTTTATATAGAATAAATCATTTCTATAAATAATTTAATGTTTTTTTTTAGTTGCATTCAGATAAAAAAAAACAGCGCAGCATCAAGACCAACTACTTCTACATTTGTAAAATTTGTTGATGGTTACATTAATAATTAATTTTATGTTTAAGTAATTAGGTTGTAACGGCACAGAATTTTAGGCCCCTTATTAATAATACCTTTTCCCAGTTACCCGTATTACAATCCGCATACCTGTGACCATATTATTAAATTATAATGATCCCGATAACGCGCGCTCATAACGGCAATGTTACATAATACTCGTCCCCCGACCACCACATCACGTAGTGTCCGGCTGTGCTTCGACCGCTGCGTCTGCCGTACGTCGCCGACGTCGTGCAGGCATCTCAGTGCAATTTCCCACCTTTTATTATTGTATAATCCTCAAGAATCACCGACACTGCTGCCGACGACAATCGACATTTTTTCACTCTTCACTCTACTTTTTTTCCCGAGACAGACAATCGACTAGACGTCCAGACCTCGAGTTCTTTCCGGAACTGGCCAATATACCACGTTTTTCGTACGCAACGGACACAACGTTTTTTTTTCAACGTGGAACTTTTATTTTTATTCAAACGGTGTTCTACACAACCATGATGGGCTAGGCGTCAACCACGGGCCTATTGGTGGCCAGATTTCCACAGTCCAGTGACCGATGCCGATGGGTCATGTCGACCGCGTGTGTGTCGACGGCCAACGGGCCAACCCATCCCAGCCATCGGTCAACCGACCAGCCAGCAAGTCTCATCATCTCAACATCGTCAACAACGGAATACCCCGTAAAGTATCATCTATTACCCTCTGTTCCCCCCCCATTAAAATGTACGAGCTCCTCCCGGTAACCCTGTAGTGAACACACCATGCTTTGTATGGTTTGCCGTCTCCTGTGGGCCGGTGAGGGTTCGAGCGTTGGTCGGCTAAGTGTGATTGCCCTCGTGGCCTAGCGGTTAGCCGCCTACCCATTTTCATACAGCTGGCGTAAAACCCAGTTGTCCCTGTGCGTGTTGTGTAGGTGGCGCCGGATCACACTTACCACCACAAAACCATATTGTTATCCGTCCCATGCCCCCAAAATCCTAATAAAAAATGTTTGTTTTCTTTTTGTGCATTATTCATGTGATGCCAAATTATTATTATTCATGTGATGCCCAAATTATTATTATTCATGTGAGGCAAAAATTATTATCAAATTATTATTACTTATGTGACGCCAAATTATTATTATTCATGTGAGGAAAAAATTATTATCAAATTATTATTACTTATGTGATGCCAAATTATTATTATTCATGTGAGGCAAAAAAAAAGTATTATCAAATTATTATTACTCATGTGATGCCAAATTATTATTATTCACGTGATCCCAAAATTATTATATTATCATAAACTGCCAAAAGTATTATATTATCATGTTTAATGTGTCAAATACACTCATGTGATTACCTGAACTTCCCATATTATTATTTAATACCATTTTTTCCCCCTTTATTATAAATCTTGAGCTTTCATTAGCTCATGCGTGTAACAAAGCCTGTGAGTTCCACCGACTTGACCCTCGGGTCTCACGCGGTGCGGCTCACAGGTCACGAGGAAAGGGCTATCGAACGATTGAGAACGTTATACCTTTTTGACCGTACGATTGAGAACACTTAAAAATAACAAAGAACTTACCACTGACCCTAAAAAAACCCAAAAAAGAATACGATTGAGAACGAATTTACGTGCAACGTTGCCATATCATTTATTATTTATCATTTAACAAATATTCTAGAAAAAAGTCATATGTAATATAAATATGTTTAAAAAATGTTAAAAAATGTAGATTTATAAAAATATGTAATAAATATGTAAAAAAAAAGTAAAAAATGTAATACCTATGTATAAAAAATGTAATAAATAAGTAATAACTAATAAGTTATGACAAATGAGTTACCTATATATATTAGTTATAGCGGGATAGCATAATCCAACATACTCTAAATATTTTAATAAATTACTTGAGCTTTTATTTGCTACATACCACATATATTTATTATGGATATTAATTAATTTTTCCTTTTGTTTTATTGGCATTTCTTTTTTTTTACCCTGTTCTATCGTTGCTATTTTTAATAAAGTTTCTGATTGTGTTTCAATTAGTGTTTGAATAACAATATATATTGCCGGATGAGAACTGTAAAATTGGCTGTTAAATGTTCTATGAAAGCTTTCAGCGGCATTGGTAGTCCTAGAAAGTTATTAATTGTAGTAATTATTAATTTGCATGTATTAATTTATTTGAAACTTACCTGGGATTTTCCGAAGGTTTCATTGCCCACAATTTGGTATTGAATGGACAGCCAGGCTCTATGTAATTATTTAAAACATAATCTGAAAAAATGTGACCAATTTCTTCATTTGGGCAAACAGCGATTAACTCCACGAACGCATCTTCAACTTCGTCATGGTTTATAAATTGAAGACCAAAAAACATCTTTAGCCAATTTCCTAGGGCATCATCAGAATTTTTATATGCATTTCGAAGTTTACTTTCACTATTTATCTAAAATATAAATGTTTCAATTAAAATGATATACCTACTTCCCAATTTTTTATTGCTATAATTTCAAAAGTTTACTGTTTTAAAAATTAAAATAATAAAATAATTATAAGTATAATTTATTTATAATTTACCTTCCGCCACCATGCTTGTCCTAGATGGAATCTGCAACCAATAATATTAACTTGAGGGAAAATTTCTACCGCTGCTTTATGGGCTCCAAGTTCAAAATCCAAGTGCAAATTAGTAATGTTTAACACTCGGTTTGTCATTTTAAAACATAAATTAACAATAAACTTCCACATGTTACTGTACGTTTCTTTTAACTTGTCATTTAAAAAAAAGTATACTACAGGCACATAATGGCCATTTTTAAAACAATGAACTGTGTAAAGCTGAACAAAATATTTCGGTGCATATTCAAATGTACCGTCACCAAAAAAGTCAGTACAAGTCGTCATAAATTCCATATTTTGTATTGTAGTTAAACATATAAACAGTTGATTGTCAGGTACGTGAATAAATTGTTGACCTTTACACATAAAACTGTTTTCATTTTGATTTTCCTTAAGCTGAGTAAATGCTTCACCGAGTGACTTAGGAAATGGTGGATAATATTTTCTTCGTTCGGTGTACATGGTTTTCCTAATCGTATTAAAGTCTTTATGACATAGAGTCGAATAATTGTCTGTTAAAAGTTCAGTGCGTATTATTTTATTCGGCTTTGTTGAAATGCAATCTACGGCTTTTCGCTTGCAGTTTTCACGTACAACTTGACGTTCTATAGAAGAGGTAGGAATATCGGAATGATAATGCTTACCGAGTCTTTGAATCAATAATTTTTTTTCTGAGTCTGTTAGAATACTTGCAGTACATTTATTATTTGAACATTTCCATTTCAACCGTGTGTCTTTACGTTTCCGAATAAAACGATATTTATTACTATCTAATAGTACTAGGTCTTCACCTCGTTCACTTCGTATAATTTTAATTTCATTATTTTCCATTATTTGACGAATAGTATTTTAAAATTGTAATATATTATAATATTTAATATATTTTAATATAATATTTTATAAACGGACGAATACCTCGTTGACGTTTGTGCGACGACCACAACGCCTATTAAGTCATTCTCTCGTGTATCTGGTATCTAAGTTATAAATAACATCCGATAAACGTCCGATAAATATTAAATATCAACCGGATCAATCGTTCACCCAAAAAGGTATAACGTTCTCAATCGTTCCATAGCCGATTATCGTACGATTTATCTTTCGATTACATTTGGCAACGTTGGAAGAAAAAAAAAATATCGAGCGTTCTCAACCGTGTTACCAAAAATAACGTTCTCAACCGTAACGTTCTCAGTCGTATTTTACCGGAGGAAAGTGTTCCCCTTTCCTCGTGGGTAGTTTTTGTGATAGTAAAAAATCACGAACTCTTACAAGGTTAAGTTAAGTTATTGATTTACTATTTTCCATAATTAGGGCTATGGAGTTTTTATTAACCTAAATTGGCAATTTGAAAATTTTTTTTTAATATGATATGTGATATGTGTCATTATTATGCAATATTAAAAGATTAATTAAAAATTCACATAATTTCATAAATAAGTGTAAAAATGAATCATTTTTTAAAACATCCATAGCCCTAAAAATATGTTGTAATCTAGAGTAGATAATTTAAAGTATGTTCAATGTTCATTTAATTTTTATTAATTTATCTAGGGCAGTGGACATGTCAAGTGTTAATATTTTTTATTAGTTATGACCTTACCCAAATCCTGCAAAAATTTGCACTACGGAAATTTGTTCATACTCTAGTAAAATTATTGATAACTAATGTGTTTATTGCCTTTAATAATTTAGTATTGAAGTAATGTCCATTATTTGGTCTATTCACACACAAGATAGTTTTATTATAAAATGCAAATTATACATTATACAAAAAATATTTATAAATGGAATTTCGGGTAGGCCCTATTAACAATGGGCTCTGGGCCTATAGCCCTGCATCAGATTATTGACAATACTGTACTCTCTTCCTCGATGCACAAAACATTGTAATATCAGTCTAATGTAGTTTATTTGTTATGTCACTTTATTTGTGTAATCAAAATAACTTACCCATTCTATTTATTTTTTTAGTATACACAGATTGATTTGTAATTATTTATTTATTTATAATGAAAACCTTAAATGATAGGGGCGTTGTAAAAATGTATAACTAAAAAAAAAAAGAAATGTGTGAATAGACCTTTAACTACTTTAGTCTTTGCTCTAAATCCTGTATCCAAGTACATAAATTATACATTTGTATCTGTATATTTATGAATTATTTTTCTAAATACATAGAAATTAAGACAGAAATTGTTGATTTAATTTGTTTTAAAATGAATAAATGTTATCTGTTTAATATAATCATTTACTATAGTAATTAAGATACACCATATTGCTTAAAAAAAAAAAAAATATTTATTTTGTAATTTACTAGTCAATATTAAATAAATACATATGTATCATGAATAGTTAACAAATAATAAACTTAAATAAATTAACAAATTATACAACATAATATCTTCTTAAATATAAAACTTAAAGCATTGGGTTTTCCAAATTGACAATTTTTGATATACATATGTATTACACCAGCATTGCACAGAATGGATTGGGTGATGAATATGACATGTTTCACATAAAAAAGATAAAGATATCTATTTCCTAAATTAACAGTATTATTGGGTTTTCATATTGTGTTGATTCTGTTGAATTAATCCTCTGGATTCATCAATATTAAATAAATATTTTATTTTATTGTAAACCATAAACATTTTTTCAACGTTATAATATTATCAACTACAATGTTCTACTCTATAACTGAAAAAATGGATATGTGGTCATGCTTTATAGAAAGTGGAAAAAATAAAAGGAAAGCCGCTCTATTGTACAGCCAACGATTTGGGCTTGAGAGGCAAGTTCCTAGTTCAAGTATTTTTTTAAGATTAGAAAAAAACTTGAAATCTACTGGAAGTTTCAATAAAACTAAAAATAGGAAATGTACCAAAACTACAGAAGAATATTCCCAAATTGTTTTACAAAAATTAGAAGAAAATCCTAATACATCTTTAAGAATAGTTTCGAGTAAGTAAACACATATATATATATATTTGAGCTTGAGGTGTTCCCCGACACAGTAAATCTTTAAACAATTATTGCTTGGTTTCCATATTATGATCATACGTATGCTCCAGTTTATATTTTTGGGCCCATTTAATCTTGACTGATAATCTTCTATTTCCCTTGAGTAGAATTTGTTTCAGTTCAATTATGTTTTATAGTATTTTATTAGATGTGTTTTGTGTTTATTTCACAAACACATTGATGTAATTCTGGCAAACAATGTCTCATTTGTTTTGTGAATCAAGCATAAAATTATTGTTATTTATTAATTATCATGTTTTATTATTATTTATTTAGAAGAAGTAGGAATTTCTTATTATTCAGTACAGAAAATTGCGAAAAAAAATAAATATCATCCATATAAACGAAATCTTGTTCAGCATTTAAAACTTGATGATTATGAGCGTCGTCTAGTTTGGATTGCAAAGGTGCTTATTTGAATTCTATTTTTAAAAGTTTTTCTTTTTTTTAATATTTACTTATTTGTTGAAGTGAGTACAGTATTGTCAATAATCTGATGCAGGGCTATAGGCTCAGAGCCCATTGTTAATAGTGCCTACCCGAAATTACATTTATAAATATTTTTTTAATAATGTATAATTTGCATTTTATATCAAAGTAATCTTGTTTGTGAATAGACCAAATAATGCACCTTAATTTAATACAAAATTATTAAAGGCAATTAACACATCAGTTATCAACTTTTTTACTAGAGTATGAACAAATTTCCGTAATGCAAATTTTTGCAAGATTTGGGTAAGGTCATAACTAATAAAAAATATTAACACTTAACATGTCAACAACCTTAGATAAATTGATACAAATTAAATGCTTAAACATACTTTACATTAACCACTCTAGATTACAACATATTTTTAGGGCTATGAATGTCTTAAAAAATTATTCACTTTTACACTTATTTTTGAAATTATGTTATTTTTTAGTTAAAATTTTATGATATAAAAATCTTTGAATATTGCATAAAAATGACACTATCATATAAAATAAAATTTCCAATTTGCCAATTCAGGTTAATAAAAACTCCATAGCCCTAATTATGGAAAATAGTAAATCAATAACTTAACCTAATTATTTAAACATAAAATTAATTATTAATGTAACCATCAATACATTTTATAAATGTAGAAGTAGTTGTTGGTCTTGATTCTGCACTGTTTTTTTTTTTTTTTATCTGAATGCAACTAAAAAAAAACATTAAATTATTTATAGAAATGATTTATTCTATAGAAAAACATAATTATTTATTCATACTTATTAAGTTATCAGGTGAGTTGTACTATGTTGTGACTAACCAAAATAACATTTTGAATTTGTTCATCCAATCTTGTTGTAGATATTTGAATTAAAAGTTAGTACTACTAATTACAATTGAAATTTGAAAGAAAACAAAATTAATTTTCTAAAAAATAAGCAAAAATTATGATAAACATCAAATTATTTATTTTATATAAAAATTCATACTTACATAATAAATTGTTTAGTTTGTATAAAGATTAAAATATAATATGTAAAAAAATATGGATATTTTATTCTTTTATTCCATATTAATTTATAGTCATCAGATACCAAATATGACTAAATATGTATGTATATTTTATTCCTTTAATCCATATTAATTTATAAATTATAGTCATCAGGTACCAGTAGCAAGCAATGTAAATTTGCATTAATTGCTGGTTAAATTGAGCTGTCTAGTCATATAGTTCACTGTATTTTTTGATTAATTATATAAACTCTACTAATTGCCACTGTCATAAAATTAAAATATTTTAACCATGGTTATTATTTATTAAAAAACAATTCATACTTACAAAATAGATTGTTTAGTTTGTTGAAAGGTTATAATATAATGTAGAAATATGTATGTATATGTATTTTATTCCTTTATTCCATATTAATTTATAGTCATCAGATAGGTACCAGTAGAAAGCAATATGAATTTGCATTAATTTCTGGGCAAATTTAGTTGTCTAGTCATATAGTTCACTGTTATTTTTGATTAATTACACCAATTCTACGATTTTCTACTGAAATAAAATTAAAATATTTGAACCATGGTTATTATTTGTCAATAATATGTATAAATCATTTAATAAAAAAATAAAATTCTAATATATTAATTTTAAATTTAACTTACCAATAAATTACACAAATAAAGTTGTCGGCAAAATATGAAATCTGATTTCCATATACATAATAATATTTCTGGTTGGATAGAAGTATATTTTTAATTAAATTCAAATTTGTTAACCAAAATATAACAAAACACTATCAAAAAATATAATAGGTATGCATTGGAATAATTGGCTTACCTAAACTTTAAATTTATATTTTAAATAATACACATGTAACAGTGGGAACACTGTTATTCAGTCGTTGTGCGGTCACTTGTTATCATCTTTATCACATATATGTTTTTTTTCTGTTAAAAACACTATTTTAGTATTTTTCCTATTTTACTATTTATTATGTTCGACGTTAGTGTTTAGATTGATATTATATTATTTGTATTTATATTAGTGAATTATATATAAAAGAGCCTAATAACTAATAAGTATTGAAAATATCGATTTTCTATTATAGGTATGTAATGTACTAAGTATTATTTATTATTATTATTAGTAGTAGTTTTATTATATTATATTTATACTAATAAAAGTTTTCTATTATAGTTATTGAAAATCGATCGGCTTATTATTATTAGTCTACCGAACAAACAAAATTACACACATAATTAAGAATTTACTTAAAGCGTATTCTGTGGTTTAACGTTAAACTTCAAAGAATAAAAATTAATTAAAAATTAATATTCGATATTTGATAATGGGAAACTAACATTAAAGATTAATCAATAACCACATGTTTTCAGCACGATTATACGATATTATGTTTAATCGTGGTTTTCAGAAACAGTTTACCGGCATTTATTATCGTTTAACCATGAACTAAGATATACAGGACTGGACACAGAGCCTTATCAGCCGGTCAGACAATGTTACGCATTACTCCAAGTGGAACCTATGCTATCTGGTGACGAATTAGTTTATTAATGTTATTACTTAGTAATAGTAAGTAACGAGTAACGACGCACATCATTAACATCTAGTGCATAGTATTAATATTAGGTATAATATTATTCCTTAATATACTATGTATTTTTTATATAGTGTTTTAGATGTTTTAACTTTTAAATTTTTAACCATTTGTTAATTGGTTATAAAATATATAAACTGCAAATAAAAAAGGGGCAAAAATTATTTAAAATATTTATCATACTGTATTTATATATTATATATTTAAACTAAAAATACTACTTAGTAATAAAATTACAATTAAGTGTTGACTAGTTTTGACAATTTTTTTTTTTTGAACTTAATTTGTTTTGCTCTCTATTTTGAAATACCGAATACTGCCGCATGCGCATTGTAATGTAATATGTTATTATATCAGACATAACATCGGTTTTATGCAGTGAGCATGGAAACAAAAACTGTTTATTATTTTCAGTTATGTGGTTGACAGTTAATTCAAAAACATCAGCATATTTACAATACTGGGTAAATAAATCTTCTATGTACCTAATAAATTCAAATAAATTATGGTTAGGATGTAATAACCAGCCTTTGGATTTTATGTTTGTTAGTGCAGCTACAGGATTTGCAGATGCTTTTGTTGAACTATTGAAATATGTTGTACATTCTTCACACTTATAACGTTTAGCTAATTTCCTAGTTATATAGCCACAAACATAATAGACCACACAATCCACTGCTGAAGCTTTATAATAATTATGATCATCAAACACTGAATCAACTTCAATGTTTCCTTTTTCAATACATGTATCAAGTAAGCCCTTTAATGCCTTAATTTTTTTTGATCTTTCAGAAACATCTGTAAATTAAATAAGTATTTTTGTACTTTTTATTCAGTTAAATTAATTTAAAATAGTAAAATGAGAAATTAATAAATAATAACCATTATTTTCATATATTGTTTTTATATCCATCATACTAATTTTAGGTACATCAGTGTTAAGCAATTCACAATTTCCAGTAGTTGGAGGTTTAAGTATAGAATAAACAGAGAGAATTTTATATATTTGTATGAATGTTGGTGTGGAAGGATGATCATTAGGACCTGAAGCTTGGCGAACAGTTCCAAAAAATAACTAAAGAAAATGAAATGATTAGGTATAAATATTATTAATGTATATTTGTTTATTCTTACTTCGAGTGAGTCTTGATTCATTTTATTAGTTAATACATAATTAAAGCCACATTTATTTAACAAATATTCTGTTAAATCAATAGTTGACTTTAGAGTCACTCTTAAACCATCAGCTGTATTGCTCGTCAAAAAGTCATCTTTTGAAATCAAACCATTTTTCACATTTTGTTCCCAAGCATTAATAAAATTAATAGTATTCTGTAAAACCTACAATTAAAACCATTTATACAATTAAAATTAAAATTATTTAAATACTTAATTAAATTACAATAATAAAATGCATAGAGGTAATTTACTATAAGGTCATTGCTATTTTCCCGTATACCCTCTTTTGAAAATTTTCTGTTTAATGCATCAAAACAGTTGTTAAATAACCTAGTAAACTCTTCTGTTTCTTCACTCCCACCGAATCCTGCACATTGACTTTCTCTATAAAACTTAATTCCATCTGCCATAGATTGACTTAATACCTTAAAATCATACATAATAATTAGGTTCTAAATAAAATAATATCAGTTAAAATAACTAAATTGTATTATAGGTATACCTGTGTGGCCAGCTTAACACTCATTTTAGCCAAATTATCCAAAAACAAATGCCTCTTTGTTATTTTTGGACAAACTCTAAGAATATTAATGGAATCTCTGTTGAAAACTTCCACAAAATGAAACCAACTGATACATTTTTTATCAGGACTTACCTAATATTTTAATGCAATATTAAGAACATGTTTTATTCACAAGAAAAATGTTAGACTACATTTGAGAAAATATACAAATAATACAGCTTACCTTTAAATACTTTTTATTGTATATTCTATTGCGGACTGTTTTCATAAGATGAGGTGCATCTGAGAACATGAAAATGTTTCTGCTCTTGTCCAATGGATGAGTAAAGTAGTTTTTAACATTTTCAAATTCACCACTCACACCAAACTCTTTCCAAACTTTCCGATTACTAGAAGCACCATCAGAGACAACACCGTCTACTTTTGCTCCAACGTTTTCAAGAAGCGCGATAGATTTTAAAATAAGTTGAGCTAGAATTTTACCTAACAATAAAATGTAATATATTATATAATTTTTTTATTTAATACTACTTCAGGTAAAAATGATTTACTGAAATGTTTTCTCTTAATATTTACTACAGATGTTTATGCATTATAAAACAATACTTACCTGGAACAGGACCTTTAGATGCAAACATTGCTATGGGTTGAGAATAACTCGAAGCCAGGCTCCTAAATAAGAAGACTAGCCCATGATCAGCCTTTTCTCCATATCTTTCACTTGTAATCCCATCCCCCAAATCTTCAAATCCAATATAGGTTAATTTATTTGTGTTCACTGACAAACTTTCCCTCAGAAAAATTTCGTCAAATACAAGAATACCATGCCGTTCTTCGTTTTTGAGTAACTCAATTTTTTTTTTGAATAATTGGAAAAATTTATCATCAAATCCACACGTGGTATTTACTAATGAAAGATATCTTTTTATTGTTTTAGGTGATGGCAATGGTAGAAATTGTTGCTTTCTCAGAAACTTATACTCTTTTGGAGATCTAAACAAGTATTTGACATTTCATTTAATGAATACATAAAATACATTTTATGTTGATCCGATAAATTACCTTATATGAAGAAGAATACAGAGTAAAATCCAATTGTCTGTATATCTTCTACGAGTCAGATTTGAAACTTTACTAGTCGATATAATTTCTTGAATTAGTGTACACTGAGATTCGTTTAAATTTGACTGTTGTAATATATTTTGAATAGAAGCATCAGTTAACATTTTCATTTCTTCATTTTTTTTACTCAATTCAGATACTACATTATTAATAATATTTTGTTTCCTACAAATAAAATAAAAATGTTGAACATACTAATCAAATAAAATATTATTACATCGATCAAAATTAACCTGAGATTTGATTTTTGAAGACTGTGCTTTGATTTCACCATTTGTTGCAACCTTGAAGCACGAGTTGGTGTAAGTGTTGGTCCAATATATTTTTTTTGTCCACTGCCAAGGCGCTTTCTGTAAACTCTGAATAACGCAAACAGTTTTTTGCATCTATTACAGTTTTGGTTGTTACCAGAAATTAACATAGGACATTGAACATGACGCCAAACATTAGTTATATCCAAATTTGTATGATTCACAATAACTCCTAAATGTGATAAAATACTTGAAAATATATCTTCATTGAAAATTTAGTTAATTTCTTTGTACCTTTAAAATGAACTGGACTAGGACCACCATTACATGTTTGAATATCATTTAAACCACACAAAGTTTCTTCAATTAATTGTGAAGAAAAGGGAAAATAAATTTTTGTCATTTCAAAATCATCCAACTGTACAGGGATATTTAATACATAGCACTCAACATTTTCATCTTTAGTAAATACTAATTGTTTTTCAACAACAGCCATTTTATTGTAACCATTTGTACGCACAAAATAAAAAACAATTGCATCATCTTCACATACACTATTCCAACCAATAGGTAAAACTATATGTTTGTAATTTTTCACAAAATCATCATAGGAATTAAGCAAGCCAGATATTGGAGACTAATAAAAAAAGTAAAAACAGATAGTTAAATATTTATTTAGTATTTTTGGGTTCTTTTTTTTTTAGTGGAGGGGAACTATTTTATATTTATTTAATATTACTTCATCGTTTTGTGGATATGGTAATAGTTCTGGCAAAATTTCTTTTTTTGGAGACCACTTAAGTTGTTTTCTACAAGATGGTTGAAGTGGTAAAGACTAAAAAGAAATCTTAGGTTAGAAATACTTAATACATTTATACCTTAGTTTATTTTTTCTCATTATAAGAAACTCTTAATATAATTAGGTTTGTAAGGTTAAATAGTTAAATATTTTAATTATTATTTAATTTAGGTACCTCATACATAGACGATTGTAGTATATCAGAACAATAATAGTTACTATTTGATGTTGAAGGTATGTTATAAACGCCAACACTTCGAGAATTACTAGTAGCAATAATATGTTGATCTACAAATAAGATGAATTGAATATATATATTTTTTTTTATATTATATACATATATCCATGTAATTAAATCATTACACTAACCATTTATTTCAAAAATTGAAGGAATAGCATTTTTTTTTAGCCTAGGCTTAGTAGTAGACAGTGGAATCACTATATCAGAAGAAGAAAATGAAACATTATTATCTGTAGAATTTGAACTAAAAGAAAAAAATTAATTTAATATTATTTTATTACCAACAAATTAGAATAAACAATAGTAGGGATTAACTATTATTATAATTATTCAAATAATGTAATACCAGACAGTTACACGGTTACACAGTTACCTCTGTTTAATACTAGCATACCTACTATACATACTACTATACCTATTACAACTACCAAAATAATTCCTTATAATATCGTCATTAGTAAAGTGGAGTTCACACAAATATTTGACAGTAGTTTGTTTGTGATTAACTTTTGATACAATTTTTGACCATATTTCAGAAGTATCTTTATTTTTCGGCGCTTGAAATATCGAGTATTTTTTAATGTGCTTTCGACTTTTACACAGTAGCACAGAACAGTTGTTAACCATTTTTAAATTTTTTACGAAGGTAATAACGATATACAAAATTTAAAACAGAATGCTTAAAGCATGTACAGTATAGAATGTTATTATAATGTGTTAAAATAAACATATTTATGTTTTATTTTTGAAATATGTATTTATAGCGTGCAAATTGTGTTTTAATTAGATTGCTAAGTTATTCTCATAGATTGCGCCAGATCCACTTAAAGGAGCGGCGTAACATTTACTGACCGTACCCCTCATACCCGCCCACTCAACAGTGTCCAGTCCTGTATATCTTAGTTCATGCGTTTAACTACTAATACGTGATAAGACCGTATACCAGGGATCAGTAACCAGTGCTATATTATGTAACCATAATGGTAAATTGTAAAATGTTGTTTTTATACTTTATAACTGATAAAGCCAAGCCGCGGCTGGCTAGTCGTTCACTGACACTCGGTATTCTGGTGGGAGTGATGATGGAATACTTTTTTTTTCTAATAGTATGGTTTATCTATCTTGTTATTATTTTTTATGGCCGTTATGGGTATTGTTAAATTGAGATAAAATTATCGTATTGACTTCTGGTTTTTACAATTACGAGTGTGAAGTTAGCAATTGGTCTAGCCATTGATAAGAGCGTGTACAATGGGTTGCCTATACAAAACTAAACCTTGCCCCAAACCTAATTCAAAACTCACATCAATAGTACAGCCACATAGATGACGCTGTATTATACAAAATAATATTATAAGATATGAAATATTAATATTATAATACTGAAAACTATACTGAAATTGAAATATCAACAAAAACCGCCGGACGGCGCGTTGGAAAACAAACGGCCGGTCATTCGATCGGTCAGTACGACATCGTAAAAAATCGCGGAAATTAGTGGACCACATTTGTTTTATATAGAATTTTCCCAGCTTTTCGCCAATGTACGACACTTGTATTCTCACCTCCCGGAAGGCACCGGAAAACGACGAAAAACGCCGAATAGTCTGTGCGGCGGGGCCTTCGGAGGGCATCATTGAAAACCAACGGCCGGACATTCGATCGGTCGGTACAACATCGTAAAAAATCGCGGAAATTAATGGACCACATTTGTTTTATATAGAATTTTCCCAGCTTTTCGCCAATGTACGACACTTATATTCTCACTTCCCGGAAGGCACCGTAAAACGACGAAAACCACCAAATAGTCTGTGATGCGGGGCATTCGGACGGCGCGGTGGAAAACGAACGGCCGGTCGGTACGACATCGTAAAAAATCGCGGAAATTAGTGGACCACATTTGTTTTATAAAGAATTTTCCCAGCTTTTCGCCAATGTACGACACATGTATTCTCACCTCCCGGAAGGCACCGTAAAACGACGAAAACCACCAAATAGTCTGTGTCTTTTTTTTATTTGTAAAAGTTAAAAGTTAATTAGATAACTCAAGATAATTTAAGAGGACATGATACCCACAAGTGCTGTATCTGTCTTACAAGTGTTTAACATAGCAAATGATGTGCTCAGCAGATCACATTATTTCAGTTCACTCTATTTTTTAACAAATGCAGTTAAACGTGATCTGCTGAGCATAACGTTGCTATGTTAAGCACTTGTAAGACGGAGACAACACATGAGGGCACCACATCCTCTTTACTTAGTTAAAAATCAGTTATTTTTTTCATATAAAATTTATGATTTTATACCTACCTTTTTTTGTAAATTATTACTGTAATCGTTTCTTGTTAAGTTTTTTACATTATTAAAAAGTCATTAGTCATGTGTTAAAATAAACTACTGATTTTGGAAATGATAATTATTAGAATAAAGATAAAATATTAATTTTAATTGATACAGATGATAGAGTGTAAAATTACTTCTAAAAAATTGTCCATTGATCTTTTCTTTTGTTAGTTTCCACAGAAGTTTGTTTTAATATTCGATATGTTATTAACAGTCTATTGTATTAGGTTTATTTGTACTATTCCTATTATAATATAAATATCATAATATACTATGGTTATTTCACGTTAGGTGAAAAACAGTATTTTAATTACATTATTATTCACCACTTTCATTTCTGTTGTGTCAATGAACTATTAATATCAAACAAGCATAAGTCAATAAACAAAGCGGTAGAACATGCAATGTATTTAAGTTATTAATCAATATTAGTGTTCGTAATTATACATCTAAATCTCAATAAGTAAAGGAAAAGATTTACTTTTTAATTTTTAATTTTATATTAATTACTTTTATATTTCGATTAATTACAATAATTATGCCAAGGTTTTGATTTGTTAAAACACTTATGAATATGCACAAACTCACTATCATAACATACATAATATTATATTATACATTTCATTAACATAATTTTTTAAAACTTATTGAGATTTAGCTTATTCTAATTTAAAATTCTTTTTGTTTTAATTATTTATATATTTATTTCTTTGTTACAGCTTCCAAAGTCATCATCCGGTATTCATTTTTATCTCTACAGTTGTCTGTTATACACAATTCATATCCACATCCGGTATTCATTGTAATTTTCTGAGTGCGTTTATAGTGCGTTTATACTTTATGCGTTTATACTTTATACTTTATAGTGCGTTTATAGTACGTTTATAGTGCGTTTATAGTACGTTTATAGTGCGTTTATAGTACGTTTATAGTGCGTTTGAATAGTAGTATCGACTATCGTCTATTAAGTATTTTATTATTCTTATTTTTTAGTTAAATTAAAATATTTTTTCCAGTTTAGTAGTTTGGTTTTTGTAAGTATTTTGTAAGTATTTTGTTTATTATTAATTTTTTTTTTTTTTTTTTAATATTTATTTATTAATTTTGTGTACGTATAGTACAGAAAAAGCTTATAAGTCGAGATTAAGGTTCGAGACTTACATATTAAAAGTCGAGATTAAGGTTCGAGACTTACATATTAAAAGTCGAGATTAAGGTTCGAGACTTATATTTAAAAAGTCGAGATTAAGGTTCAAGACTTAAAAGTAAAGTCGAGATTTAGGTTCGAGACTTTAATTATTAAAAGTCGAGATTAAGGTTCGAGACTTGAAGTAAAAAGTCGAGATTTAGGTTCGAGACTAAAACCAAAGCTTTTACACAATTCATATTAAATTACTTAAGTGTTTATACCTAAATTGTTGCTGTGACGTGTAACAAAATGAGTCTAAATAATAAATTGAATGAAATAGCTCAGTATGTTTGTATTGAGTATCCCGAATTAAACTTTAGTGAAGTCAGTTTTACACACAAGTGTGTGACAGACATTTGCGAAACGATCTTTAAAACAAAAAATTCAAATTTGAAAAAAAACATTGTCAATGGTCTTAAACGAGAAACATCAGAACTTCGTAAACTCATTCGGATGGTGAAAGAAAACGACGAATCTACGGTGTCTTTGAATGATACTAAAGTAATGAGAAATATTGTGAAATTTATTGAAGAAAAAAACTATTCAAGAAATGATTTTGTTAACTTCAATTCAAGGGTAATTTATGACATTTGTAGACAATTAAAAATATGTAAGAATAGTAAAAACGCAAAATCGGTGTACAGAATATGCCAAAAAATATTCATGGATACTTCTTCGTTTTCTACTTTTACTTTATTAAATACTCTTAGCAAATGCTCTGAAGTAGAAGGAGATTCAAATATAAATATAAATAACTCAGATTTGTTAGAAAACCAAACCAATTTAAATGAACTGAATGTTGAGTCATTGAAGTCAAACGATTTGTACACCACTTTTGATGATGGTGTTTCAAACATTGGTATCAAGGAAAATGAATGCATAAGCGACTTAACAATAACATCAGCAAATTTTGAAACTGTAGTTAACAGTACACCAATACCAAAAAATAGTTACATTGCTACTCCTCCACCATTGAAAAGGTCAGATGAAAAATACCTTAAAGTAGACACACCGTTAAGAGAAGCCTTAATGAAGACAACACCAATTAAGTCTGGTGTTGTTTTACCCCCTGGGGCAGAAAATAAATATCCAAATAAAGCTGACTGCAGAGAAAACAATTTTAGAACATTTTCTGGTTGCACATATAGAGAAGGTCAATTTATGTTTACGGAACAAGAATGGTCTCTTATTGAATATGTCAACGAAAAAGGCAATGTTCGTCTTGAAACTACAAAATTCCCGATCATGTTAAGGAAACGAATAAGAACAGTTAACAATACATGTGTTATCAACGTAAGGTCGGTAAACTATCCTAAAAGCTCGTACTGCCATATTTATATGTACTGCAGCCACCCTGGATGCAAAAGTTTTAAGCTTATTGTTGAACCTCAAATAAATAGTCATGTTTTGATCACTGTGTGGAGTACTAGCCTACATTACTACCACAATCCTGATTATGCACTAACAAATCATGTCAGAGGTATAGAAAGAGACTTGGTCAGAGGAACGTTGAAAAAGACTAAAGTATTTGCTTACGATGATGAAGCGGTAAAATGTGCCTCGCCGAGCAAGCATGCCCGGGGTAACAATCAAAAGGTTAAGTCGGTTGACGTGCTAAGACGAATCCGATCAGAAGCAATAAGTGCTGATGACTATGACAGAGACGATATGGTAGACATGTTGTTGATGTATTCTGAAAATAGTGACTATATAAAGCATGTTGGTTTACCTTCATATGCACATTGTTATAGTGATGAACAATTGAATCTACTTACGAAATTGAAATCCAAATGCAATGGTACAATAACTGGTTATTTGGATGCTACTGGTACAGTAGTAAGAAAAGCTAGCGATGATAGCAAAAGAGTCCTGTATTATGCTGTAGTGGTTAACGCTCTACTACCAGGGAAATCCAGCATTACATGTCCAATAGTAGAAATGATAAGCTCATCACATGACATAGTAGCAATCTCTCAATGGCTCAATGCTTTTAAAGCATTTGTTTTAAGGAAAAAATTGAACTGGCCGTTGTTCACTAATGTAGTGACTGATTTTAGTTATGCACAAATGCATGCATTATGTATAGGATGGAATGGTTTTTCTTCTATTTTTGATTATCTCAATTGGTGTTATACCGTTTTGTTTGAAGCTGTTGTTGGGTCAAACATGACAATCATCAATGTGTGTGTAAACCATTACACAAAAATAATTGTGAACCATGTGTTCATGTATTTCAAGGTCAGTAGTGACTTTGTTCAAATTGTAAAACAAAAATATGTTAACAACTGTGTAATTGACTGGATATGTATACTGTTCAACATGGACAAGATGGAAGACATTGTGCAATGGTTCATTTCGTTCACAGTCATATTATTGTCTCAAACTAAAAACGAGGAGATGAGATGTGCATTTAACATTTTACAAAATAAGTGCAAAGAAAATAGTCTACTATCGTACAATGTAGATGACAATGATTGTAGCTTTAGTGACATAAATAAAGTTTTATGTGAAACGTCGACGAGGAAGTCTATGTTGTATTGTAAATTTCAACAGATCAAAGAAAAGATAAAAAAAAGACTCGAACATAGTTCAACACTAGGTAATGAACCAAACGAATATTTTAATGAGGAGTACTTAGACAGTTTTATACTAAAGTGTGTACCGTTTATACCACTGTGGACGCCTGTTATGAACACAACGGTCAACAATGGTGTTTCAATACGACAGAGTAACGCAACAGTAGAGTCATGGTTTAAAACTGTAAAAATAGACATGTTGGAAGGCAATCGCAGACTGAAATGCGGGCGATTCGTGAAAGCATTGCGCAATCGTGTGATCAACGTTTGTAAACAAGTAGAGCTTGGTATTAGAAAAAAGAGATGTACGAGAGTACTTAATTTCCAAGACCAGTTACCGAATAAGAGAGTTAAAATGTCAAATGAGTCTTATATTAGAGGCAAAAGAGATAATGTCGATGAAACATTCCTTGATTCTGTAGAAGAATGGGGAAAGAAAGAAAAACAGCACAAGCATTTGCAACCGAAAAGTTACCGTCCATTCAAAAAGTCACAGTGTGAAAATATCATAGATACCACTAAACAATTGGTGATATCTGACAAGAATGTAGAAAATCAATTAAAAAATGGTGATGAAATCCTACTTGATGGGGTGTCTATTGTTAGAGATACAATTAACAAGTCTTTTTCTACACCTGGAAGCCACAAGTCTCCCTTCAATTTGAAAAATTCAAACGGCTTAGAGCTTTACAGCAATATGTTGCCAAAAGATTTGGCATATTACAGACATGTCATAATGCCAAAAACAAATAATTATATTGTTGGAATATATTATTATATTTGTAAGGAAAAGAATGGTGATTTATTTTTTCCACAGTTACTGTTTAGTGATTTTGACACTTTGTCAAAACCCAATTGGTTGAATAATTTTGTGATAGACATTTGTCTAGTATCAAAAGTGATTGAACTAGGACTGCAAAATGTTGAAGTTTTGCCATGTGAATTAGTGAGTCACTTGTTGGCAAAAAGAGATGTCGGTGAAGATATGGATCGAAAGATTGTCATTGAAGAGAACAGTATAGTTATTTTACCATGGAATATTAACAAAAATCATTGGATGGTTGTCGTTGTTGATTTTAGCACTAATGAATGTAGTATCATGGATCCCATGAAACCCATTGATACAGGTAACAGAATACATGAAAACCGTTTTAAACACTTGTACAAAGCAATGAAAAATAATTGTATCTACGGTAACAAAAAAAATTTCCCATTGTTAAATTTAATTTCATGTTCTAAGGAAAATATACCAGTTCAGACAGATGGCTATAACTGTGGAGTTTTTGTAATATACTATGTGCATACTATTATAAGTAAATCAGATTTTGATCCTGGTTTCGATCCTGTGGAGTACAGAAACTATCTAAAAAGGTATCTTTTGGAAAAATCAGAAGACATTACCAATATGTGCCTTTACTGCAACAGCTTATCAAATAGACACAGATGCGAAGGAGACCAAAGTGTTGTGGAATGGGTATCATGCACACGGTGTTGTAGATGGATTGCTATAAATTGCATCCCCGAAGAAGATAGGATCGATGACTATGCGAGTAGTGATTTTCTGTATCTATTATGCCAGTAGAACAAAGCCTTGTAAAAGATGCTTTTTAAAAGTATTCTAATACATAGAATATGTATATCTTTAGATATGATACAGACATACATATATCATACATAGATACTTAAAAGTATATAACATGCTTATTTGAATACTCAGTTAAAAAAAATATGATTATGGGTATATTATAATAATATAGTGTAAAAATAAATAAAATATTATATTAACTAAAAATAATAAGTATTTTAGCATAAGTATTTGATTATAAATACTTTGAGAAAGTACATATTTGAATACTTTTAATTTTAATCAAATTATCTACTAAACTGCAGTAGAACAAATGGGATTGAATTGTATGTTGTTTATCTGAATTTAATTATTTTAATATGTTTTTAATCTTAGTTTATTATTTATTTAATTTTAGTTCAGTTTAACAGTTGATTCGATACAATTAATGTACAAAATGTAACCACACCAATTATGAAAATCTACACAGCTTATATAATTAATATAAATTGTATAGATTAGTATAATTGCCAGTCCGAAGTCTGGATTCAAGACATCAATAAATTAAATATGCCATAGATTTACAAAAATTGACAGCTTGCACTTTAAGACTAATGCAGGTTGCCTGATATATTATAATAATAATATCTGGTATATTTGATTTTAATTCAAGGATATTTATCACCTAATGCTGGTTATATTTTTTGAATTAATGATATCTTAAGTGGGACGGCATTTTGTATATCTTATTGATGAATCAAAATTATTTTTATTTGTTAAGTTATGAGAAAGTACTAAAAATCTCTTAATAATTGATAAAACCCATGTTCAATAACATTAATTTAACAAACACAATATATTCAATGTCAGTGTTTTAGGTGTTGAACCGCTCAGCTGTATCAAAGAAAAAAAATATATATACGTACCTACTAAAGGTATGATTTAGATTTCTAAAAGTATGTTGTCATATTATGGTTTTAACTTCTATTTCATGGACTACAATGGGTAGCATGTAAAGTACCCCACATGTTTTATTTAAATAAAAATAATAAAACTGCATCCTAAAAAAGAACCTGTTTTTATGCTGTTTAATCATAAAAACTTTTCAGTAAAGATTAATTTATTTGCAATACAACATTTTTAATTAAGTACCTATAATCTAATATGATATTCTACTTCTACAAGTAAACATATTTCCAAAGCTGGGCACTAACTAGTTAGAAAGTTAAAGTTAAGTTAGTAAGTTACTTTTTAAGTAACGTTCTAACTTAACTATATATTTTTAATTCATAGTAACTTAACTAGTTGAATTTAATGTGTAAAATAGTCTAATCTAACTCGTTAGAAAAAAAACTATTCTAACTAGATATTATTTTTTTTTGCATTCCAAAATTCCAAAAGTTGTTCTTCAATCATGACATTATGCTTATATGCCTATACAAGCCTATATAGATTATTGGCTCATATACATTATTAATTATTAGTATTTATAATAATGCACGCACAGGAACCCCGGCTTTTATGCGTAGTCTGTAGAATGTAAGAGTTAGAAATTGTAAGTTAGAAATTTGGACAGTTTCAGAAACTAACTTATATTCTTACTTAGTTTTTTTATTAAAGTAACTTAACTTCAACTAGTTGAAAAAATGACTAACTTGCCCAGCTTTGCATATTTCATCACATGCTTGAATATTACTTGAATTATTTTGTTTTTACAGTGGACTCTGCGCAAAAATGGGTATTACCTATTTTAGTAATTCTTCAAAGTTAGTAGAACAAATGAAAAATGTCCAATGAGCTGTTTTAATAGGTTCATCAATGTTCAGCATGCACTAATTAGTTTTATATAATTACATTTTTGTTTAAACTCGAACAACTAAGAAAAATAAATATTAAGTATTTTATATTTCATAGTTAAAACTAATAATGCAATAACCACAGGTTAAGTACATATGGAAGATACATTTAAATACATGATATTAAGTGTCGAGAAAAAATTGTACCTACTTGTAAAGTTGCAACTGCACATTATGTAAAACTGTACATGGTTTTTGGACTTAATTAGTTTTGTTGGTGTAACTATAGATCAATACTTAAAATAGTATCTATATATTGTTTGTAATATAATAACATTTAAGGTGTATGTGCACCTTAGGTTTTTAAATAACCTAATACAATGAAAATGGTTTTCTATGATATTGCAAAATATGTGTATACAAGTATTAAAAAGAGTGTGTTTGTGGTGGTTCTTTTGAAAATATTCAAAATACCGTATAGGTATTCAATTTAACAATATATTAATTAACATATCAAATATAATGCCGAATTTGGAAAAAAAGTCTATGTATTTGTTGTATAATGATATGAAAACTTTCTGCTATTTATAATATCACTAGATAAACTTATTATTATATTACATATTCCTCCAATAAAATAAAAAATAACTGCCCAGCAAACATACATAGTATACGTACTGATGTCTTTGATAAATCTATATGTCTATAACGTATATGATATCTTATAAACTAATTATAAAAGAATATATAGAATGTATATATTCATATGTAATTTTTGCATCTTTGATTTGACCTATATTTGATAAATATTTATAGATAAACGTAGATGTATCAGAGATATTAGTGGTTGGATCAATTTATGTACTTGTTTGAATAAATGTATACAAGTAAATTTATTTTATACGTCTTTTATTATTAGTTTGTGTCAAAAATTATATATAGCAACAGCATACATTTAATGAAAACAATTTAGATTATTTATTCTTAATGAATATAATTATGATAACAAATTATTATTATGTATAGAAGTTTAGGTTATAGGGTACATACTAGGTTCCTAATTTTGTGATTGATTAATAAATTATTTATATTCTAAGTTTATTGCAAAGTATGTTTAATTGTTGGACACTCAAGCAAGCCACTAAATTTCAACTTGCATCGCGTAAGCCCCCCTTTAGACGTATATATACATTACAGTGTTTCCTGAGTGGAGGTTTGTCATGAAAAGTAATTATAATAAATTTTATAATATTATAATGGCGCTATCTAGGGGATGTTCATGAGTGGCTATAACCTGTATGAGGGGCATACTATAGGCAACTCGTCGTACAAGTCAGCTATGGCTAATATACGTGTAATTCCTTATCAATGGCTGGGTCAATTGCTAACTTCACACTTGTCGCTACACTGGTATGTGTTGTCCCCGTTTTACAAATGTAAAACATTGCAAAAACTGTTTATTGTAAAATAAAATTTGTCATATAAACATTTGGTGAAATTGTAAGTAACTATCTACGGTTATTTTGTTTCAATTACAACAAAATAAGAAAACCGTTCCATGAGAAATTGTTTGTTAAATATTCAATGACATAAGAATTTAAACTTCAAATGCTCATAAAAATTGATTTGACTTTCGGGCAAACTTTTTGTTCGTTAAATGTAGACAAACTTATCAGGTATCTTGTATCCAGTTTTCAAGTATAAGATATAAAATCAATATTTTTCATGAATTTCCAATTCAAAATAATTTGCAGATTTTCGTAATTTATGAATTTTGTCAAAATTTAACTTCAGACGCCTATAAAAATTATTATGAATTTATGCTTAATTTTTTTTTAAGTAGGTACACTACTTATGAGGAAACCTCGAAATACATTTTCAAGTTATTTCATTGAGCAAATTCGTTATACTCTGAATATAAAACACGCACAAAACATTGAAAAATTACGTATTTTTCCAAAAAATAGGTACCGTTTTATGTGAATAATTTGAGTAATTGAGTGTATTATTATTGTATACATTTATTACTACATAATGTAGATAATACATTTTGTGAAGTTTATTGTAATTTTATCAATAGCTCTGATTTGAAGAGAGAATACATCCAATACTCAAACTCATTTTTTGAATTTGAAGAATCTGTAGGTTTTCACAAAACTTATATACATGAAGAAAAAGATGAAAGTGAAATAAGTGGAGACAATGAAGAAGAAGACAGTTCTGGAGAAGATGCAGGAGAAACAATAGTTGGTGATAAACAACATTTACAAAATGTGGGAACATTACTTCATTTATTCCAAGTTTGTCATAAATCAGGCTTGAAAATTGTTTTTCCATGTTTGTATGATGCATTGCATATTGCGAGTACATTACCAGTAACAAGTACTACACCGGAAAGAACGTTTTCAAAACTAAAAATTATTAAAAACAGGTTGAGAACTACAATATCACAAGAGCGCTTGGAAGATTTGATGCTCATATCTTGTGAATCTGATATAAATATTAATAATGAACAGGTCATAAAATATTTTTCTGAATTTAGCACTGTTTTAAAAAAATACTTAATGTAAAATCAATATACATCCATAAATTATTTTGTAACTTGTATATAGTACAATATATTGATGTGTTATTAAAAGTGAATAAAAAAATAATATAATTTTTAAATAATACTGTACCTCAAAGTTAGATTATTATTTTTAAGTTCATCAATCCATTTTATTAAATAATTGACTAAAATGTCTGTTTAGATTAAAACACTTGAAAGATAGATTTTAAAGGTATTTTTGTGATGGAAGACGCTATTTGCGAGCGAAGCGAGCGGCTTTGGTAGAGGTAAAAATGTTAAATGTATGTTATCAATATTTACAGATTTAACAGGTAGGTGGGTGGCTATTGATTTAACTATTTGAACCATATATTTCATAGGAGTTGTGCGCCACTGACTACATTTATACTATTTATTAGTCTAGTTTTATGTAAATTTTTTTTCCTACATAAACAGTAGATATTTTATAAGCTTAATACAGTCGATATTGATTATCCCGTATCACTGTATCAGTAAATCCGCGAAAACGCAGAGGATCTCGAATTGCACGTCTAGTGCTCATCGTCAGCTCTGCTTGCCGGATATGCTGTATAACCATAACGATAGAGATAGTGTAAAATGATTATAAAGTATAAATGGGTAGTCAATTATATAATGATGTGCCTATCCTGAAATCGCTGTGCCACCGGCGGTCCACCGCCGACCAGACGTGACTACTAGCGATTACTACGTTAACCGACCACACTAACCCCGCGACTACAGCGCCTCATAGCGTTACCCAACTCTTTCCGTGCCGCTGAAAAACCGCCCAGTGAGCAATCTATTGTATTTATAATTAAGAGAAATTAAGAGAAATCAAAATGATGGTGTTATGATATATGTGAAAGATAAACTATGTATAGATCTTTTTTTTGAATATGAATATGTTAATGCGCTAATATTTTAAAAGTTGTTATGAAAATGAATTATTTATCATTATGTATTCTGGGTATTTATAGGTCACCTTCAGGCGATAGAAACAAATTTTTGACCACGTTAAATAGTATATTTACCACTCTTAAAAATTTTAATGGAAAAATCATAATTATCGGAGATATAAATTTAAATATCGTAAGTAATGACTGTAATGACTGTAATCTTTCATTAATGTGTTTACAAGAACCCCAATAGGTATGAGACCGTCTTGCTTGGATCACATTCTTATTAAACATGTAGATGATTGTAACATTGAGGCAGGAGTACTACAAACTATCATCACAGATCACTTTTCCACAATTTTGTCTATTGAAAATGAAAACAAAGAAATAAGTACTAAAAATTGTTTGAAAATGATAGATTACAAAAAACTAAACGAATTCTTTAATAATGAAAAATGGGTTGAATTATTTAATTGTAATGACGATGACGTAAATTAATGTGTAAATATTTTCTTTAAGACAGTAATACAATTTTTAGAACTATCTACGACTGTTAAAAAAATTCATTCAAAAAATAAACGACTAAAAGAGTGGATGACATCCGGTTTTTTGTGTTTTGTACGTCGCAAACTAGAACTATCTCTAAAAGTTAGTAAACATCCAAATAATACTAAGCTTGCTTCTTATTATAAAAACTACAAAAATAAATTCACAACATTTTTAAAAGCCGCAAAAACTAATTATTTTAATATAAATTTAATAAAGTATCTTCTAGTCCAAAGCATACTTGGAAGGTGATAAGTGAGATCACTGATAGGAAAAACACAAGAAATTATGACATTAAAAAAAAATTAAGATAAATGATAGAACAATAAATACCTGTGACAATCCTCAGTTGGTATCAAATACATTCAACAATTTTTTTACTAATTTAGGCAAAAATCTATCTAGTAATATTGAAAAATCGACTATGACGTATAAAGAAGATGTTTTTTTCAGTTTCTTTTAACCAATTTTTCACTGAAATTATTTGTGAATCTGATGTTTTAAAGGTCATCTATAACTTAAAAGATGAAACAGCTGCAGGTTTTGATGGAATCTCGGTTAAAATAATTAAACATGTACCTATTAAAATAAAAAGTCCTTTAAAACATATTTACAATTTAAGTATTAAAAACAGTATATTTCCGGAGAAATTTAAAGTGGCAGTAATCAAACCTCTGTTCAAAAACGGGGATAAAACTTGCATAAATAACTATAGACCCATTTCAATGTTAAGTAATTTCTCTAAAATATTTGAAAAAATTGTTAAAAATAGACTTATCATATTTTTAGAAAAATTCAAACTTCCGTCTAAAAATCAATTTGGTTTCAGACCAGGATTAGGTACAGAAAATGCATTATATAACGTCACACGCTTTATAAATTCTGCACTTAATGATGAAAAGAAAGTAATGGCTATATTTTTAGACTTAGCCAAAGCGTTCGACACGGTTAATCACTCAGAACTTTTAAATATTTTGCCTGAATTTGGTATTATTTCATTAAGTTTAGATTGGTTTAAAAGTTATTTGGATGACAGAAGGCACATTGTGCGAATAAATAATTTTATCGGTAATGAAATGGTAGTTAACTGTGGAGTTCCACAAGGTAGTGTACTAGGTCCTATTTTATTTATCTTGTATATAAATAGTATCTGTAATTTAAAAATTGAAGGACTTATTATTAGGTACCTATGCTGATGATACATGGCTACTTTTCTCAGGAAACTCATGGGTTGATGTACGTATTAAAGCTACTAAAGGGTTTAAAAGAGTAGTCAATTTTCTTAACCATAGAAAACTATCGATAAACTATAATAAAACTATGTTAATGAACTGCATGATTAATGATAGAGATGATAATTTTGATACATTAAAAATTCATGTCTGTGATAATAATAACCCATGTAAGGATATAAAATGTAAAACGTTATTAAGGGTCTCTAGTATTCGTTATTTAGGTCTAATTTTTGATAAGAATTTAAGATGGAATCTGCACGTAAACAATTTATTAATGCGTTTACGTACTATAAGTTATAACTTTTATAAATTACGAATGGTAGTACCAATACATGTTGTTCGAACAGTAAATCTAGCTTTATATCAAGCATTATTGCAAAACGGCCTACTTATTTAGGGAGGCCTTTCTGCTAATGCTCTAAAACCCTTATTAATTCGACAAAGACAAATTGTTCGAATATGTCTGCAGAAACCTTCTCTTGAAGGTTCAACAAGTCAAAACTTTAAATTATTAAATGTATAACCTGTAGATTGACTATTTAAAAAAATTGCCATTTTATGGGTAGGTAAAAATTTAGATGATTGGAGAACTAAAAATAATGGAAAAAACAAAATGGGAACATTTATCATACGATGTTAAAGTGATAGATTTAAAAAAATCTTTTGATAAAAAAATCGTGGACTACCTGGGTCCTACTTATTTAAATTCAATGCCATTTATTATTAAGAAAAATATAATCAATAAAAATAAAAATATTAAAAAAACTGTCGACGATTCGTTAATATTGGGTAGTTATATAATATGTTTACGGGCATATATTGTGTACTCTAATATGTATTATTTTTATTATATTTTATATAATATTCTTTTGTTTGTATTTATATTATTTTAATTATTTATGTAAGTAATTTGTCGCTATCTGCCTTCAACACAAGCTTTGCTTTTAGAAGGTAGATAATCTATAAGTTTGTTATGTATTTTATAAGTGTATAATGACTTTGTACTGTACATTTAATACGTTATAATTAGTTGAATTAGTTGAATTAATACAAATCGCTATTATTTACTTAATCTATTGTAATAATAAAATTTCTCTATTTATAAAAAAAAAAAATACCGGTAATAGGTAATCAATGATATTATTGATATACTTATCGCTTATATAGACCAGAAGTTACAAGTAATAAATTCTATACCGAAGAAATTGTGATATATGATTATCAGTGTACCAACTTCCGACAATAACTTTTATTGTTACACATACATAAATTGAATTATTGGACTATCACGTCTTGTCAAAATTTTGAAATGAAATTTTCATCCGTTTGAATCCGCGCGACTGTTCTCGTCGAGCCACAGCATGGTCGTCACCAGTGATTCGATCGTGACGACGGACGGGCCCGCCGCGCCGTAACGGCTACATCCAACTCGACGACGACTACAACGACCGCCGCAGGTATGACACCGGTCACAACGCCGACCGAAATCGCAGCGATCGAAAGTGTTCGGCTCCCAAGTTTTTGGCGACACGCGCCTAGGCAGTGGTTCACGCATGCGGACGCGATCTTTCACACCAGCCGCGTCAGGTCCGATTTGTCACGGGACACGGGTCAACCACGTGCTGGCATCACTGGAGGACGAAGGCATCCGCGCGGTCTCTGACTTGCTTGGCGTCGACGCGTCCTACAATTTCATGCGAGAACGACGATCAGACCTGTACACCGCGCCACATGCCACCCGTTTCCAGTCCCTATTTCAACCCGGAGGTATGGGAGACCGAACACCGTCCCGTCTTCTGAGACTCTAGGACATTTGACACCCAATAATAGGACAATTGACACCGAATATAAAATTTATAAATACTGAATAATCAGCGTATAATCGTATAATATAATAATATAATTGAAAGTTTATTTTAATAAAATGAAAAAATAAACGATATTGTATTAATTTTAAGATAATATTAAAAATTTAATGTTTAATTACGTAGGATACATTTTTTAAAAAACTAATAATTTCACTATTTGTTTTGAATTGAGAAGTTTTACATATGTTTTTAAGCCGTTCTTCATTTGATTTAATTTTACAATTTATTTGAATTCCTGTATTTAGTTTTAAAATCTCCATTGAGCTAATGGAGTTCATCATTTGTAAAGCGTCAATAAATATATATATATGTGGATGTTTAAATCTAATTAAATGTTGGAACTTATTGTTCCAATCTTCTGATACATTATTAGTCCTACTATCATGATATAAACAACATGTTATGATCGTAATTTTTTGACGGTCAGATACCAAGGACTTTATAAATACTTTCGGTAAGCACATGACGTCATAAACCCGCAAAATTTAAATTTGTTCTAAGCAAAAAAAAAACAGAAGGGGATTCCTGTACCATATACTTTTACTTTGTATTTCAAATTATACTCAGCGTGGGTTACCCTACAGGCAGTGGAAATATGAGTGATGGTAGATTAAGGAAAAGCTGTATTGTATTAAATTTAAAATAATAAAGATCAAAGAATAATTAAATTAACAATATATTTCTGTTGGTAGGTAAGTTTTTTTTTTTTTTTTAAATAAACGTTTTGAAAAATAAACAGCGGCAAATTGCTTGATTTCACTGATTAATGATTATACTAGTATGATTATTCTGTGGTATGAGTGTATGACACAATGTCATAATTCATACTCCATAAGTCCATAGACCCATTGCGGCGTCGGTGAATTGCTTTGTCTTATGCCTCGTTTCCTTATATGATGAACACAAAAATATGATGAATGGAAATAAATAATTTTTGGCGAATGATTAGTGAAGTCAATAACTTAATGTCGATAATGATGATGAAACTTAGGTAAAATGTACAACTTTAATACATATTACAATTAATAATATTATTTATTTATTTATTTATTTATTTATTTATTTACGGACAAATTGTCCAATTTCAAATATATTTACAATAGTGATTCTATAGTAACTATAGTAATTTAAAATTAGTTGAGCATTAGTTACAATATATAAAAATAACTTAAAATTAACAGAAGTCATACCTTATATCTAATATATATATAATAAACAATGACATACAAGATAATACTAATTTAGATAATACAATTACTTAAATAAATTATGATCATTAAGATTGTTACCAAAAGACATTAAAATATTGATTGGGTGATTTAACATGTAGTTTTGGGAGACTGGATGAATATAAAATAAATGATTATTACGAGTGTTATGGTTAGGCACTTTGAAATTTATAAGACTTAATATGAACGAATCATCAATTTCATTGTTCAATAGTTTTGAGAGAAAAGAGTTGTAAATATTTGTTCTCCGAGTTTTTAGTGAATCTATTTTTAATAATCCTAGAATGTCATTGTAACCAGTGTGAGGAGTTCTATCAATTTTACATTTATAACATAAAAAGCGAAGCACTTTATTTTGAACTTTTTCTATTTGATTATTGTGACCAATGTTATTATTGTCCCATATTATCAGTGCGTATTCTAGTAAAGATCGGATAAGAGAAGTATAGAGACATTTGAAGGTGACAGGATCATTAAATTCTGAGCAATTACGTTTAATCATACCAAACAAGGATAAAGCTTTATTTTGGATAATTAAAATATGGGTATTGAATAGCAATTTTGAGTCAAAATGTATACCTAAGTCTTTGACTAGAGAGGAACGAAGTAGATTAATATTAGATAAACAGTAATTAAAATTTATTGGGTTACGTTTTTTTGAGTATGAGATAACTTGACATTTATTAGTATTTAAAATGAGTTCATTAAGAGTGCACCAATCATTAAAACGTATTAAATCATTTTGTAATAATATACAATCTTCAGGTGTTGCAATGGATTTAAAGATTTTCGCGTCATCAGCGAATAAGAGAATATTTGAATGTATAATAGAGGTGACTGCATCATTTATGAATAGGTTAAATAGGAGAGGAGAGAGGTGGTCACCTTGGGGAACTCCAGAAGTGACTGATATAGGAGATGATATAAAGTTTTTCAATTTAACATATTGGGTTCGTTCGGACAAAAAAGAGTCAATCCATGATAACAAAGGATGGTCGAAGCCAATCTTGGTTAGTTTATGGATTAGTAATTTGTGGTTAACTCTGTCAAATGCTTTCTCAAAATCTGTATAGATGACATCTGTTTGTTGGTGATTTTTAAAAGAGTATAATATGTGGTGTTTAAGGGTTATTAAATTAGTAGTAGATGATTTATGGTTACGAAAACCGTGTTGTTGGGGTACTAAAATGTTTTTAAAGAGCGGAGTAATTTTAAAAGTTATAATTTTGGAGAATATTTTAGGGAGAATAGAAATTATTGATATTGGGCGATAATTTGAAACTAAGGATCTATTTCCTTTTTTGAAAATAGGATAGACAAAGGTTGATTTCCATAAAGAAGGAAAGGATCCGTTTTTTATGGAGGAATTGAAAATATATGTAATGGGATGAGCCAGAACAAACCTACAGTTAAATAAAAATATAGGAGAAAGGCCGTCTGGTCCGATTGCCGTTTTATAACTTAAGTTCTCTAATTCATGGAAAACATCAAGAAGTTCAATACAGAGTTTATTAATTGAACAAGAAGATTCAACTACATTATAAGATGGGAAAATAGTATTGGGATTTATTCTTCCTTTATAGACTGAGGAGAAATAACTGCCGAATAAATTAGCAATTTCTTCACCATTATCTGCTGTTTGATGGTTAAGAGACATGGTGTTTGGTAATCCGGATGATGATTTGAGGTTTTTAATGTAAGACCATAACTTGTTTGGTTGATATTTTAATGAATGTTGCATGTTATGTAGATAACGAGAATAATCTAATTTACTCAGGGCTTTGCATTGTGAGCGAGTTGATGAAAATTTTAAATAATCGGTGCTTGAGTTAGATATTTTATAGATTGTGTGATAGGTTTGTTTTTGTTTTATTAATTTAATTAGGCCTTTAGAAAACCAAGAAGGAAACTTGGATGTGGTGATACTTCTTTTTGGTATATATGTCTCTATAGTAAAATATAAAAGAGAGTAAAATTCATCGATGAGAATGGAGATATCGTTATTTTGTTTAAAAAATTCAACCCAATTAATTGACCCAAGAAATGTTAATATAGCATAATAGTTACCTTTTGTCCAGTTGTAAGTAATTTCATTGTACGAGAGAGAGGGGGGATGTAAGTATGGTTAAAATGAACATTTAAAGGGGGGTGATATCTGTCGATGGGAACTATGGAATCGGTGTTTAAAGTTATAACGTGAGTTGATATATTAGATAATATGAGATCAAGCATACCTCCATTGTAATTTAGTATTGTATTTATTTGGTATAGATTAAGAAAAGCTAGATTTTCAAGGAAAATGGATTCAGGAGAAGATAGGTTTATATTTTTATTGAATGAAGTATTGTTTAAGTTAGGGAGGTTAAAATCACCAAAAAGAAGAAAATCATCATTAGGGCAAGAGGAAATTAAATTATCAAGAATATTAAAATAATCGATATAAGAGGAAGAGGTTGAATTTGGAGGGAAATACACACAACTAATGATTAATTTTTTTGTATTATTAATTTTAATTGATACAAAACATAATTCTAAACCATTTACATCTACGTCAAGAGCCGAAGAAATAAATTTGTTGTTTATAGCTAATAAAACTCCCCCACCTCTGGTTGATGAACTAGACAAAACAGATCTATCACATCTATACACTGTAAAATTTGAAAATCCTAGTTCAGAAGAATTTATGTTGTTATTTAACCAAGTTTCTGTAAAAGCTAAAACACTAAAATTAAAAAAAGGTATGTTAGTTTTGAGAATATTTAGTTTAGTATTTAAGCCTCTTACATTTTGATAATAACAATTAAACGTGGTGGAAGTTTTTTTATTAGTTTTTTGAGCTAATAATTTTAGGAATTCCTTTAATGTATTTTATTATAAGATCGGATTCCCCTTCTGTTCTGCGACGAAGAAGTTCTTGGCGTAGTTCCGACATGTGTGCTTGTTGTTGTTTTGTTCGGTCGGAAGAGAAGCGAATGTCTTTCCACGAGGAGTTTGATTTTAGTTTGTGTTAGGATGAGAATATATCAAAAACAGCTTGTTGGTTCGAAAAACATAGTTTTAGAGGTCTGGGTTTGGTAGAATCAGAATAAAGTTTACCAAGTCGAAAGATTTGAGTTGGTGAAGTTTTTAGGTCGAGATATTTGAGAACATCTTGAACAATATTAATATCTTGTGATTGGTTGTTTGAATCACTTGATTCAGGTAGATTGAAAAGAAGTGTGTTTTTCATACGATTTTGTCTGTCAATCAATTCAGATATTATATCAGTTGAATTTGGAGTATTTGATTTTAAATTGATTTCGATGTTATCAATTCTAGCTTTTAAAGGCTCTACTTCTGCTGAAAGAGTGAGTAATTGGTTTGATAAATCGTTCACTTTTTTGCTAAGTGATGAGAACTTATCTGAGAGACCATTTATAGAAGAAACCAGTTTGTTTTGAGTGATTTTAAGGTCGTTCACAGATTTGATTAAAGAGTCGATTTTGCCTTCCATATTACCGTTTAAGTTGGTTAAGGGGATTTGTATAGATGACAATAATATGGTCAGGTGGGTAGTAGTGTGTGAGTTAACTTTATCGACTATCGTTAAAGTCACTGAAGAAAACAGCTGGCAGTGATTGTGGATTGCAGTTAATTGATAACTGCGAGTGGTTTCTTGATAATAACAATTGAGTACTTACAATTTGAGAATTAGAAAATTCCGAATTTTGGACAAGTACGTATGAGTGAAGTGCTGAATCGACTCACCATGCAGGAACAGAAGAATGTTAAGATATCTGGATATAGAGCACAAGTATGAGCGAAAAAAATAACACTTAACTTATTTAAAATGTGTAGAGAAATTTATCACTTTATCACTTTTATTATATGTAATATCATGAGCAACTATATTATTATTATATAACTGTATGTATGTATATTTTATTTTATGACAATTATTTTGAAAACAACATTAAATTTTAGATTATGGATACCATTTTGTCATTAGGTTATAAGTGTTATTGAAATATGTACACACAAACATGTTAAATATTGGAAGTATTTCCGTGATAGACGATACTAAAATATTAATAAATTTTAATTTTAATTAACAACTTACATTAACATCTATGATATTCAAATTTTATATTTGATAAGAAATTACTATATGATAATAGCTAATGTGCAGGTTATTGATAAGATATTATATTATAATTGATAAGGAATTTGCTCGTGGGCTGTCTCTAGAGAGATGGGGGCACATCTTCCAAATTCATTATCTGTGATAGTGGAATTAACCTCAAAATTCTTTTTTATCAGGATGTATACGATCAATTGATACAATCAATTCTATCAATACTATCACATTTTAGTTGATATTCGAAAAAAAAAACCGGGAAAAAAAGACCTGAAATAAAATCCCCGAAAAATATTATAATTAAATAGAATAAAATCTATTTAGTCATGAACTTTAATTAGAATATGTATGTACGTATTAATATAATAAGCCATTGGTTTCTATATAGTACCAAATATATACCAAATATTTTGTATGCTTACAACTTCCAGTTCCATTCAGGAGATTGAAAAGGCGTTTGTGGAGTAAGTATGTCTAATTTCTATAAAAATAATTATTAATTACGTTTTTGCATCATAAACATTTCTTTTATTACAATTTATAATTACGATCTTACAGGGCAATTCAGGTGGTCCAATTCATATAAAACACAATCATTACAAGTGAATGTATAAATTTATTTAAAAATAAGAATAACAACATTTAGAGAGACGTTAATCACAAATTAAATTAAGCTGTTAAGACCAGAGCAGCCTCAGCTACTCACAATCTAAACTACTGTACAATTTATACTATAGAAATATACATTATTTAAATTTACTGTTCAAATTGTCTACCACTTATTTCAAAATCACCATACTTTGGACTGACTACAATATTATTTTTAAATTATAGCCAACAACTTTCCAAACTGTGTTTAAAATTTCCATGTGTATTTTTATATAGGTATTGACAAAATGAGATACCTATGTCCTATAATTATAAAACCTGATCTTGGAAGGAATTTCTGGATCATACTATTATTATATGTTCAATAACCATTAAGATTACACTATTATCCCAATTCCCAGTCACCATTGTGTCACTTTATAGTAGTGAGTAACATAATACATTGAATAAAACAAGGTAACATATAATTCTTTAAAGTATCTCCACTGCTCAACACGACAACACGTACCAGTGTTAATCTAAAAGATTGTTTAATTATAATAAAAACTATGGAGAATTGCAATGAAGATGTGTTAAATGACCACACATATGCAGATATTGGTCAAATTGCAGTAGACAGACACATAGTTGATCACAATTATTATATAGCAAGTAAAAATAATTAAATTTTCATTTCCAAATACTAAAGGCTGGGCATTAACAAGTTAAAATTAAGTTGAACGATAAGTTAATTAACTCATCATTATTGTTTTTTTCAAATTAACTTTTACCTAATAAGTAACTTTTTTTAAGATTAACGTGTTAACATCAAGTTAATTTTATTCAAAAGTATCTAAATTAAGTTAATTTCCATCCAAAAAATAATGCAAACTTTTGATTGAGGTTTTTAGTATATACATATAATATCAGTAACAGACAGTAAATGAGTTTTAGATTAAATCCAAATTGCACTTTTTTTTAATGTAATTTACAAATATAATTTAACTTGTTACAATATACTTTAAATAAATATAATATAATTTAGTAATTGAAGAAAATGATGAAAATGATGAAAATGAAGAACCTATAGATAATTATGAAGCTGGTAATTTGTATTTATATTTTATAAAAATAATTGTTATAATTATTAATATTTATTAAGTCATTGATATTTAATTTTAATTAATTTTTTTCATTTTAGAAAACTTACAACGTAATCGCACATACACAATCATACCAGGAGTACACAATAACTCCAAAATATACATTGACAATTTTAATTATAAATATTATAAGAAAAGTGTTGTAAGGAATAAAATGTTAGTATATTAATCTTATCTTTTATATTTTAATAGTTATACTTAGATTCTGTCATAAGGTACTTAATTTGTGAAAAACAAAGGACTAAGAAAGCAGAACAATATTGTGCAGCAACCGCCATAATTAACATTAACAATCAAGGGAATCATTTAGATCTTCAGCCTGGTGGACACAACCATGGAGCTGTTGTATGTCTCTGCCAATCAGGCAAATCTATAATGAAGAAATCATTAGGTAAAGAAACTTATATAATAGTCATAGGCGTAACTAGGGGGGGGACTTGGCTAAGCCCCCCTAACTTATATTTTAGCCCCCTCTTAATTTACTTATTATAAAAATGCTAGGACTGAAGCCCCCCACCCTAACTTTGAGGTCTGGTTACGCCTATGATAATAGTCACTAATTGTAGATAATTACCTTATACGTTTATACTTTTTAGTCATCCTCGTGGAAGTTGGGGATATACATTCCAACAAGCTCAGCTGAGGTGCAAAAGAATGCGGAACCGTCGAAGACCAAAAATTCCAGAGACAATTCAAGAATTTGTGAATCTATTGAATATGAAAGAACACAACCATTATTCCACAACTCTACAGGAACCACCATCAACATTTTTTCAACAGGCGTTAATTTTAGAAGGTGTATTTGTAGGAGTTATTTTTGCCAATATTCAGTTTATCCACAGGTTTAGCGAGGAACTCCAAGCTGTCAAGTCTGCAGGATGTGATGGCACCTTTAAAACAGTTCCAAGTACACCTAAACAATTGAGAAGAGGTTCTTTAATGACGTTCCATGTTGTGTACAAAAATGTTGTAAGTTTACAAAAATGGGCATTAACAATTTAAAAAGTTAAGTTATTTTTTTTTAGAAGTAACTATTAACTTTAAACTTAAAGGATTTAACCCTTACTTTTTAGTCTTTCCCGATGGTGTATGCACTTTTGACCAGTGCCACAGAAGAAACGTATACAGCATTTTTTCAAATAGTCCGTCATTTACTACTATTAAATTATGGCAATTTAACAATTATTACCGACTTCGAGCGTGGATTGATGAATGCAGTTACAACAGTGTTTCCTGAAAGTCGGTTACAATGCTGCTGGTTCCATTTTTGCCAAGCGAAGAATACAATTTAACATTTAAATAATTTCATATGCTATAACACCTATATAATTACATTTTCCAGTCAATTGTACGATACTGCCGCCGAAAAAATAATTTGTTATATGACCTTATCAAGACCAATGTTATAGCTGCTAATGTGTTGCGCATGGTAATGTATTAAATTATATTACCTATTTTTAAAATGAAAGTTGTAACAAACACCCATACTTTAGATATTAGCACTGGCCCATCTACCAGCTACTAGAGGTCATGCAGATTGTCAACAATTTTGTATTGAAGATGGCTTTAGAGAAATTGTAGCCTATATCCAGCAGTATCCAGACGTGTACAATCGCATGCAAACATTTTTATTTGAGTATGTTTACTCAAATACATAACTAATGATTCAGTTAAACATGAAGTTGATATAAATCTGAAAAAAAAAGATAAAAGCATTAATATCATACATTAATATTAATGCATAATAATGAAAAATACATACATAAATTTATAGTATTATTTTAGTTTTTTTTTAACTATTAATATTAATTAATAGATACATACAAAATTTTTGGCTGAATCAAGTTGGACCAGCTTTTATTAGTGTCTTTGGTAGTGAAATAAGGACTAATAATTACTTGGAGTCCTTTCATAGCCAGTTGTTAAGGTTTTTTGGAAATCACCCAAATATCTGGGACTTTTTACGTAAGAATCTTTTAAGTATTGTTATTTCTATACAAATTAATTAAATTAAATTAATTACACTTTATTATTTATAGAGAAACTAAGAATATTAGAAAATCAATTCTTTGTAGAATTTATACAAGCCAGCAAAAACTTAACAGTACTTATTTTGTTTTTAAAATATTTTAACACTATATAAATTATTAATATATATTATATATAACCTTATATATATTATATATTTTATGTTTAGATCCGAGATCAAACTTCTAGAAGTGAACGGGCTACCAACACTCATATGTTGAAAAGAGCTATTGAGCAGCTTAATGAACATGGAAACATTATTAGATGTCTTACACAAATGGGCCATGCTAATGATGGGTATCTGAGACGTCAGATTGGTCCTATTCCAGCAGATGAATATTTAAATTTTATTTAATTTTTTTAAAATGATGAACAATATTTTTGTGATTTATAGACGACAACTATTTTATATGTGGAACAATAACAATTACATTTATTTTAATTTTTTATAGTATAAATATCTATAGTTTTAGTTGACTATGACTAAAACACGTGTCACGAATTTAATTTACGAATTTAATTAATGTTAATATGTTATGTAATAATGACATAAACATAATGCTTATTGTTTAATATCATTGATTATAAATACTAGTATTTTCAATATTTTATAATATTTTCAATTTAAAATATATAAAAGCCGCGTTGGTACAACTGAATCATTTTATTTATTATTTTTTGATGTTGGCAACAATGTTCTTCTAACATGTTACCAATAATATTACATTTTGGAAGAAGTGTTCTACGCCCGTCTCTAGGCGCTCGTATTTATATGGGAGTTAGCCAGCCTTGCCAGATGTACCATAATTATGGATTTCATACCATTTTTTTTACACGTTGTACCATATACCATAATACATTTTATGGTACGCAAAAAATACCATAATTACATTCAAATCAAAATCAAATGGAAAATTGTAGTTTTTTTTAAATTTTTTTTTATACCACAGAGAACCAAAATATGGTATTATATTTCTATCCAATAGTAGGTAACCGTGTAAAATTTCATGTTTGCAAAATTGACGTTATCAATAACACTATCACTAATCATTAAATACATTAAACCATTAATTCCATAGACAATAGACCTATTAACTAGGTTAAGTTAATAGGTCCATGGACCATGATTAATTCAGCATAGAAGTAATATAGAACACACTATCGTCACTATCATAAAATTAAGGTTAAGGAGAGTCGTCGTGTGAAGGCGACTACAAGGCACAAGCACAAAGACAAAGACTACTGTACTTATTATTTTGTTCTTTTTGTTTTAGATAAAAAGTTTAATTAAAATTTGTTTAAGTTTATTGTTATTTTTTTAATTTAACTTACTAACTACTGCTTTTGATTGGTTATATGACGTGATTATTGATGAGTTGTAAAGTGGTAAACTGACACAAGGTTTTATCAACATCTTCTATGGGATTAACCAGCGACGAAGACAATGACAGTCCTATGAATGCAGGATCTTCAATTTTGACTCCAAAAAAGAAAAGATTGCAACGAGGTGGTGATGCACTAAAATCGGAGAAACAGGGTTATCGTGATCAAAAATTTAGATCTGAATCGTGCTTAAACTCAAAGTTTAAATATTGGCTAAAACTAATTATTAATGATGTTTTTTGAGCTAAATGTTCAATGTGCAATAAATATTTTAGAGCTGATATATCAGTTATAAAAAATCATGTAAGTGGATCTAAGCATAAACATATGATTAATAATGGAAAACCCAAAACTCAAAACTCGTTACAAACGTTTATAGATAAATCTCGAGTGGATCCGTTGGGCGATAAAGTAAAAGATGCAGAATTACTATTGTCCAGTTATGTAGCAGCTCACGATATGCCTTTTGCCGGTATGGATAATCTTACTCCAGTTTTAGCCCGTTGCTTCCCGGATTCTAAAATAGGGCAAGTGCTTTCGTTAAAGCGTACTAAAACAAAGTGCATTGTAAAGAATGTGATTGGTGTCCACGAAAAATAAAATCTTACCATAAAACTTCAATGTACTAAATTTTCTATTCTAATGGACGAATCTACAGACATTTCTAGTGTAAAAACCGCTTGCATAATAGTTCAGTCTTATGACGAAGAAAGCTGTGGTATCGTTTGTAATTTCTGGGAACTTTGCCAAATTTTTAGTCAACACGATGCTCAAGGAGCCGAAAAAAGAGCTACTGCTGAACGATTGTTTAATGTGGTAATTTAAACATTCTGGAAAAGAAATATAAATATAAAAAATATTGTTGGGTTTGGATCTGATGGCTGCAGTACCATGATGGGTAAACATAACGCTGTAGCCTCATAATTTTTAATTTTATGCCCAAATATTTTCATAATAAAATGTATTCGCCACTCCTTGCATCTATGTGCAAGTGAAGCTTGTAAACAGTTACCATGGAAGACTAAATACTTTGCTCGTGACATTCATGATGTTGACGCATTGGATTATTGTATTAGGCCATATTTATAATTGGCAATATTTAGGTCGGTTTCATTCGTTCTCGATAACGACGCGACGCGGAATGATCCCGATAACGTATTATTATTATTATATTACCTAAATTGTAACATATGACTTAACAGTCAGTCGCGTACGATAGCTGTAACGGCACCGTCTCGCAATCATATAAAAAAAAAAAAACTAAAAAGAGTTATAATTGTGAGAAAAATAAAGTGCGTTCAAACTTATTTACACCTAATTACTCCTATCCGAGAACCAAAATAAAATTATTCGTTACAGTCCACAACATGGTCCTTCGGCGACGGATAGCGAGGAATTTGGAGTAATTTAAAGTGAAAAGGCTTAAATGCAAAGGTTGAGTTCATGTTGTTAACGAAAATAATGATTGATTATGAAAAAGCTACTATCAATGCAATTAAAATAGAATTTCCTAGTACTAAAGTAAACGGGTGTTTTTTTCATTTGTCCCAGTGTACATGGCGTCATGTTCAGGAATTTGGCTTGCAAAAAAAATACAGTGAAGACCCTGAATTTGCATTGCAATTAAGAATGTTACCAGCTTTAGCATTTGTTCCTAAGGATGATGTAATAAGTTCATATAGTGTTTTAATTGAAAGTAATTATTATACAGAAAATGAAGAAATATTAGAACAATTTTTAGACTATTTCGAAAATACCTGGTTAGGCAAATTGGACAGACGAAGAAGACGAAATCAACCGAAAATTGAAATTGAAATGTGGAACTGTTTTTTAAGAATAGAACAAGATGTAGCAACAACAAATAATTCCGTTGAAGGTTGGCATAACTGTTTTACGTCAATCTTAAGTGGAAAACATCCATCAATATGGCGTTTTATTGAAGCTTTAAAGAAAGAAGAAAGCATACATCGACTCAAAATTGAGCAATATATATGTGGCATATAACCTCAGAAAAAAAAAATACCACGATAGGGCTAAGAGAATTAAAAAAATTTGTGTGTGTGTGTCGGACGGCCGGTGCGCGCGAGTGTTTTGTTCGTCTTCTTATTGCGGCGTCAACAATTTTAAAAACCAAGGTACATATAAATATTTAATATTGCATTAAAAATACTGTTTTATAAATAGAGAGAGAACTGTACAACAATTATTGATATTTTAAATATAAAAAAGATTAAAATTTTCTATTTTTTAAATGTTTGTATTTACAAAATTTAACGTAACGATTATAAGCATTGAATTGGATCTTTTTCATTGACATTAATTGATATTTTACCATTGAAAATTTTATTGATATTGTTACACCAGTTATGTATTAAAAATTTAATAATATAATTTAAAAAAGTTTTACCAAGCAATTCTCCATGGACAGTGCATGATAGTATATTTGAATTTAGTTGTTGATTAACTATTGAAAGAAGATTTAATTTTAAATTTGAAGTGTGACATAAGATTGGTAATTGTATAGATATTATTTGAATTATGTTTTGTACAAGAGAACAGAAGGTTTTATTTGGATATTTTTAAGAGATTATGTTATTAGAATACTCGCGGTTAGAAATAATATCATGGTTACTTGTTAATTGAGTAGTACATAATTGTGTTAAGCAATTGCAGTTATTGAAAAAAGTTTTATTTAGTTTTTTAATTATATAACCTGAGATGTAAGTATGCGTTTGTACAGTTAAATTTTGAACATCTTCTGGTTGTTTTATCAAGTTGTCGGTAATGGTATCTGCACTAACAACACTTTCGGCAACTTCAGAAGTACTATCATTAGTCATTACCTTCGCCTCGTTCTGAAGTTGAATTGTCGAATAAATGTTGATAAGAAGTCAAGCAAGATGTTGCTAGATCGTCTTCGCAATTACTGCCTGGAGAATGTGTTGACATTAAATTGTTTAGAAGTAATGTCTTATACGATGCCGAAAATGAAGTGCACGAAGGATTGTTGTTTCTACATCCCATACTGTGCAAAGAACCAAAGAAATTTTCAAGGGAATCTTGATTTAGGTTCCGAGGTAAAACAGACTTAATGCCCTTACTATGTAGGAATGTAAATATTGCTTTTAAACCTGTAAACAAAATAAACTCCAATTTAGTGATGGGAAAATTAGAATTAAAATATATCAAATAATAATGAACTACTAACCTCTAATTGTTTTTTCCCAATTTTTCACAGTGGGAGGTCTTTGACGTTTTTGAGATTTTGAATCAATAAATATCATAGAGTGTAATACTGGTAATGATTTTTCCCACAGATCAAAATGATTAGATTTCATTGTAATTGCTGTTCTATATTTTTTGCCATCAACTATTTTGTTATAAGAACCATTTACAGAATCGAACAACTGGTCAAAAAATAAACAAAGATTTGCAGTAGCTCGAGCATCGACATCAATTATTTTTTGAGCTGAAATACAAGGAAGCAATTAGTATGTGTTAGTATAAAAAAATTATAGTCCAATGTTTAGTGATTTTTGTAAGAAATTACTAAACTACTGAACTTCAAGTTACCAGGGGCGCAGCTAAAAATTGAACAATTGATTTCAAACTTTGCAGTTAATATTAAATTGGGCATTTACAAAAAATAGGTGGGTGCCACATAAAAAATTTAAATATTTTTTTTTAAGGGCCACCCTAGTATTCCTATAAAATATATTATACTTACAAGCTAAGAATGCCATTAGTGAAGATACTCGCTGGCTAAAAACTTGGGCTGTACACTTCACCTTCATTTTTGAGATTTTTTGAGGTATTACATGGTTATCAGTTAACCTAGGTAACATTTTCAAATTCTCCATTTCACTATCTTTCCGATACAAATCTATTATATGTTGCCATTTAGCTTCATATGTGATGTTGTATTGTTGTCAATAGTGAAAATTAAGTTTTTTGTCAACAAATTATTTCGAATACCTATGAACATATTAAAACTATAATAAATATATAAATATGAGTAATGTATATATTATTACCTTTTAATAAATGTGGTGCATCAAATAAGTGAATAATTTGGAAGCATTTATTGTTACTTTGAATTTCATACATGTCATCTCTATATTCCTTATTCTGTCTAAGGTAATGCGCTTTAGTAACAGAATGCAAGTTATTGATAGCAGCTTCATTTGTCGCTCCTTGGTCACTTATAGTGGCCACTAGAGCCCTGCATGGGCCGGGCCAGTCCGGCCCGTGCTTGTGTCACCGAAATCGGGTTCGGGCTGGGTCTGGCCTTCACTTCAGTATTAGTTGGTCGGGCAGGGCTTCATTTATACTTTATAATATTGATTGATAAATGATTTCATTTAAATTTAATTTATCATTTGATTTCTATTGACAAGACAAATTACCGATAACCAGAAATTCGGAAATACGTATTTTACAGTAATCTATTTATAACTGTGGGAATATCATTCTTCTACTCAATAAGATACTCCGTATTCTATATTCAGATATCATTTATATGACCGAGTACCGACCAACCAATTGGACAAGTTTAACGTATTGACACTTTATAGTCTATATACATTTTCTTATGTTTATTATCATGATAAAATAACAAGGTATGTCAGCAACTTTGTGCGGCGCACAAAATGGCGGCTGGTGTGCGCCTGTTATCAGTTGTCATATAATATTGATATGGAATATGGATATTTTTTTTTGTGTTTGGATTTTACTTCTTTACCGTTGATTTATCCTTGTATTTTACTTAGGAAATCATTATTGCTGTTTGACGTTGCATAAGACGTCTCATTTTCTTAACTTAAAATAGAAATTAATTATGTGACTAATATTGGATTAGTTGCAATAGGTAGGTACATAAATGCTAAGAAAGAATACAATTAATATTTACATTTTTAACTTATGAATTTCATTTTTTTTATTTTATTAGATTTTTTAGTGTTATATTAGTATGTAATATTTGGTTGTTTATTTTATTCATCCGAATAAAAGTCCGAGTACGAACCAAACATTGTAACACTTCCAGCGGCAAATTTGGAAATTTTATTTCCAGTTTTTTTACCAGTTGTTTTATTATGTTTGGCCTGTTGCTTAGAGCATCACCATGAAGCTCTATAAACATAGGCTCCAAAACATGTGCAGCATTTACGAGTGGCTTTGATGGTATTGTAAGATTTCCTTTTGAAAGATGTTTAATCCATGAAATATGTTTCTCTGAATTATCATCTTCATCTTTCAGGTAAGGATATTTACAAATAAGCTTATAGAACACAATTTAATCATGTTCATCATAATTGTATTTATTTAATTGAATACAGCCTTAATCTACTTGTTTAATTTAATATATTTATAAATAATTGACAAACAATAACATTTTAGTAACATTATTTATCTTACAACATAGAGCAAAACTACAAACATAAATTAGCATAACAAAATTAAAAAAAACACATTTATTTATACAAACATAAAACATGATACAATAAATTATCATCATGCTATATTATGTTATTTTATCAAGGTATATAAATATATATTAATACAAATATAAAAAAAAGAAAAGAAAAGAAAACGAAGACATTTTTGGAATTGTATTAACCAGTTTTGATTTAAAAAATCATCAGATTAAAAATTAAACAAGGTTTATTATGTTAGACTAGAATTTTCTACACATTTTACTATTCTTATGTAAGAAAATGTGATTTAATATGTATTATAGTAGGTACTGACTTATTCATAACTAAAATTGTTATTAATTAATACAAAAAATATAAACTTTATTTTAATATTCTTAAAAATAAAATTTCTTCAACTACAGTATTTCCAATATTAAAAACTTGTTATTAATCTACTAGGCATTTTAAAATAACCAACCTAAATACATTAATAACATAAGCTTTTAACATATTAACACAAAAGGTCCAGAAGAAATAACAAATTGTACAGAATTTGTTGCATGCATTTATAAAATTGGTACTTTTGGTTTGTTTCTTCTACGGATATCACATTGGTATCTAACATGTCATCTTCAACTAAATTGTGTGCCTCCTACTCATCACATAAATCACCAAACAGTTTAGTTCGAACAGGGCTGAAATTATAATCATTACAAAGTCCATTGACATTGGTGAAACATTAGAATTATTATTTATTATTTACATTTCTCTCTTAGTTTCAGTTATTTTAAATATTCCGCTAGATGTCTTAACTGTGGTAGGAGAATGGTTTGTTAGTGGTGTTAATTCATTAGCGTGTAATTTTTCTGCATAAGGAATATCATGGTAATCCAATCCATGCTTACTATAAAATAAAAATTTTTTTGTACACGGGTACATACCAAAATAATGTCTAAAAGAAACATTACGTCAAAGGTATTGCATCTGGTTTTAATTTTCTCCGATTTTTAGGAGAATACAAACCAACTTTTTGGGCATATGATTTTTCCTCTATGGAATTTGGAGCAAAATAAAGAGAACAAACAACACCTAGAAACAACAAATTAAATTCTAACGTGGCTAAAACAAACAATTGTAGGGATTAAATAAATTCTAATACTAAAATTCAAGTATATACCAGTTTCAAAATTTATATTTGGTACTTCACATCCTCTCCTAATTTGCCTAGCCCATCTTTCTCTCATTTCTGAGTTTTTAGGAAATCTATGAAGATGTACATTAGGATATTTTGTTCTGTTTTTCATTTTGCTACCACTGAAACACCCTTCATACACACAAACTGGCATGGTAACCAATGAATTGAGTACCTAAACAAGAGAAAATATAAAATTTATTAAAATTTGCACAGCCAAATTTCAAAAAAAAAAGGATAAAAATTTCAAAATATTTCATATTCTATGTTATCATGTTATCAAACTTCACAATATTGATTATATATGATTATATATCAGCCAATAAGAAACGGCGCACGCTGGCCGCCATACTTGCGCAGTCTCTTGTAAAATTCGTAATGTTGCTGACATACCTTGTTATTTTATCATGTTTATTATCTTGATTATGTTTTTGTATTTCGTATTGCTATAAATAATGATTGAAGTGCGTTCAGCGTTGTGCGTAAATCGTAAATGCATACCTAGTACCTACTACCTAGTACCTACGTGTAGTGTGTACTGTGTACTGTGTAGTGTGTAGTGTCGTCTGTCGAAGACTGGTCGAATGACACAGCTAGTGAGCAAATATTTACTTCATTTTACGATCTTCAAAATAAGGTAAGTACTAAGTACTAAATAATTATTGGAGTAAAAAGAAAATATGAAAGCATATTAATTAAATTAATTAATTATTAGTAATAATTTATATAATAGTCATAATATAGCCTAACTCTAAAATTCATATTTTTGTTTCTATCTCTCTACTAACCTGAAGATATTCCACATAGAATTAGAGGTATGCCAGATGCCTATTGCCTGTATAAATTCTAATAATTTTTTTTTCTTTTATCATAAAGGTAGGTAGTAGGTACTTAAAAAGAGATACCATTTTTTAAATTTGTATTCTAAAATTGTTTTTTATTTAATTAATTAATTAATTTTATTTAATTTTGATAATTAATACCTAATTATAATAAAATCTAAAATGTGAATAATGTGGTTTAAATTATTTTTTCAAGCTATTTTCTTATATTTTTTCAAAATACTAATAAGGATTTATTAAAAAGACTATATTTCTTTAAGTGTTAGTTTGTTTTTTACAGTCATAAATACTCAATATGAGTGACGACCAAAATGACCAAATTACAGTACCGAAGACTGACAACAATAGGGAGCACAAAACTATAATTCAAAATAAAATTAAAACTGGGGAATGTATTTTAGAAACACATAGAGGGAAAAGTAAAGTATGGGATTTATTTAACAAAATAATTTATGCAAATAATGATGAAGTTCAATTGCCCAAAGACACAGGTTATGTATGTTGTACAAAATGCAAAACAATTTTAACGTACAGTAGTTCATGTGGAGTATCTCATTTGAATCGACACAAATGTCAACTTAATGTAAATAATGAAAGGATCGATAACTTTTTTGCAAAGAGAAACAAGCCTAATATTCCATCCACAGTTACAATTGAAGCAGTTAATTGTTGCATAAAATTGTGTAGTTTGGATATTAGACCATTTGAAGCTGTAGACGGAGAGGGGTTCAGACAGTAAGTTATGTCAATTTTTAATCAATACTGGTGCTAGATATGGAAAAATTGATGCAGCTGACCTAATGCCTCACCCAACTACTGTCTCAAGAAACTGTCTAAAAATGGCTGAAAGTTTAAGAAGTGAACTATTGGCAATTATTTTACCATATTTCAATAATGGTCGTTGTTCAGAAACTACAGACATGTGGACCGATGACTTTAAAAAGATAGGATATACGGCAATAACCATCCATTATATAAATGATGAATGGCAACTTAAATCTAATGTTGTGTGTGTGTTAAACAATTTGAAATAGATAAAAAAAAACAGGTGAAAACATAAACAAAAGTCTTAAACAATTTTTTGGGGATTGGGCTAAGACTAATGGAGAAGAATGGCTCTCAAAATTAACTTGGGTAACAGATCGGGGTTCAAATATTATAAAAGCATCAGAAAAGTATACAAGAATAAATTGCTCAGCTCATATTTTACACAACATTCTACAAGAAACATTCAGCTTAACAGAACAAAAATCAACTGAAAATACAGATGCAGGTATACAGTTGCAATATTTGAAACCAGTAGATACATTAATATCAGCATCAAAGTCTTTAGTGAGGTATACGAAAAAATCTGGTGATAATAATTTACTCTCCAAGCCATTACATCAACATGTTGAAACTAGATGGTACTCAAAAGTTATAATGTTACAATCAATAAGAGATATGTATGAAGAGTTAATTAAGCTTTATGGACATAACCATACGAGATTAAAATATATAAACGTTGACTTACTAACCAAGTTAATTGATTTTTTAATTCCATTTAAAGAAGCATCGACTAAAATTGAAGGTGAAAAATATTCTACAATTAATTTAGTAGTGCTCTATCGCTGTAAGTTGATTAAACATCTAGAAAGTATAAAACATAATACACAAATTGATGAGACTTCTAAAACTTTAAAAATATTGGCTGCTCGAGCACTTAATGCTATGGAAAGTAAATTTAAACTTCACCGAAATCATGAAATTGCATTATTTTTGTTTCCACCTTATAAAAGTATGAAGATGATGGGAGAAAGTGAAAAGAATCGTATTATAGGATATGTTAAGCTAGAATAACTAAAAATTCAAGAAAGTCAACCAGTAAGAAATGAAGTGAATCAAGTTCACCCGGAAGTACAAGCACCATCTACCAGTTCATACAATAATATGTTTTCAGAATGGGAAAATGATTTTACTCAGCCTAATGCTATGTCTTCATATGAGAATGAACTTGAGTCTTATACACACAGTACAGATACGTTTCAAACAAATGAAAATATATTAGACTGGTGGAAAGCTAGAAACAACATTTTACCAACAATGGCTAAATTGGCAATAAGAATTCTGGCTATACCAGCAACAAGTGCTGCAAGTGAACGGGCATTTAGTGCTGCAGGTAGAGTAATTGAGGAAAGAAGATCTTGTCTTAAAGCAGAAACTATCGACGCATTGTTATTTTTACAAGACTATCAAAAGGAAAAATGAAGAATTTTTATTTTATAATTTTTTAAAGCAGTACATTTAAATATTAAGTTGTTTTTTATTTTATTTTATTTTAATTAAATGTTAATTTTGTATTTTGATTAAAAAGAAGATTGATATAGTATACTGAGTACTTTAGACTACCAATTTTTTTTTACCCTTTACTATTTACTTTACACAATTTAAGTACTAGAAAATACTTGGTAGGTAATAGGTAGTAGGTACTAGGTAATAGGTATTAGGTAATAGTGTACAGTGTAGTGTACACTGTACACAGGTCACAGACTACACAGTACACAGTACACAACTACACAGTAGAGCAGTGGTCTTTAACCATTTGAATATATGGTCAAGTCCATATATTTCAGTGAAAATTTGGACTGGGTCTAGCTAAGTATACAGTAAACACTATATAATATATATTTAAGTTAAACGTATTGGGCTGGGCTGGACCGTATATTTAAAAGATATGAAATGGGCCGGGCCGGGCCGGATTGTATATCCAAGTGAAACAAATTGGGCCGGCCCGGGACTCATTAGTAAAATTCTATTTTGGACGGGCTTGGACTTCAAAAGTTAGGCCCGTGCAGGGCTATAGTGGCCACATGAAGACCAGTTGAATAGACTTCACAGATGACATCTTTAATAATTTTTGAAAGCCTATGACTATTTGTTGACCCTTGGCAAAAGAAATAGGCGATTGGTTGTTTGTATTTTTTAGTAATACCACGAACCATGAACACTAATGCATGGTCAGCAAACTTCCGAGTTCTTTCGTACCCATAATCCTCAAACCCTTCAATTTTGTCTAAGTGTTCATTGTAATGCAATTCAGCACTGATACTCATTTCATCAAACAACAAAGAACAAAATTTTTGAGAAGGTGGTAATTTGTCAACATTACTTTTTAGAACTTTCATCAGAATAGGATTGATACCAGTGTTTATGGGTACATATGATCAGGGCCGTAGCAAGGGGGGGGGGGCAAGAGGTGCCTACGCCCCGGGCGCAATTCCCGAGAGGGCGCAAAAAATGAAAAATTTGCATTTTCTCGGGAGGGCGCAAAAATTAAAAATTTGAATTTTATGTTAAAAATTACACTCGGAGAGCTAGTAAAAGTATAAAACCAATAATAGTTAGTAAATATAATCTATCAATGTACAGGAAGACCTTACACAATAATTCTTAATAATTGAATAAAAATAATTACAGTTGTATGGAAATGTGGAATTACCAAATACCAATTATGTTTGCGTTGTCGCCGAACATTTACATCTTATATATCTTATATATCTATTATTATTAATATTGTTATGATTATGTAACGTGATTACGTGATTGCGAACCGATGCGTCCGTCGCAATTTTTACGAGTTTTGTATTTATTATTATTTTTAATCATGTGCGGGAGTGCATTTATTATTTGTCGTCTTAAATCGTCGCGTTCACGTATTTCTTTGTAATATTATCTTTGTCGGGCGCTATATCCCGTGTTAAACATAATATTTTTTACAAATTATTAATTATTATATCGTAGCCGTGGTAGATCACTGTTAATTATATTTTAATATTTTATATTATCTAGGATAGGCAGCAGCTGGCCAGCAGGCATAGCGAAATTGTGAGTTTATTTAATACATTTATTTATTATTACTTTTTCTCAACAACTCAAATAGCTGTATAATGTATATTTATTATTTATTTATGGTATTGGTAAGAGGGCCGTTATCTATTGTTTTCTGTATTATCTATTTGTTGCTGTGAATTTTTTCTATATAGTTTATTCGAGCTTTTTACACCACTACACACCATACCCGAAAATTAACAGTTCGATCGGTGTGCAAGTAGCGAAGTATTTCGGTCACCGGGCGCGCGTACCAAAACTGTATGCTCACGCCGGGTACAAATTTTAAAATTATGTTAATAATACATTTATTAATATAAGTTGTTAAAATATTATTATATATAATGTTAGATTTGTTAAAATTTCGAAATAGCTTTACGCATATTTTTGACTTTACCAATAACTGTGGCGACGTGTGAAAGATCATTCAGCAAGTTAAAGCTCATAAAAAACTATTTGAGGTCGACAATGGGACAAGATCGAATATCTGATATGGCTATTTTATCTATTGAACATAAATTGGTAAATACTTTAGATATAAACCAACTTATTGAAGACTTTGCTGGGAAAAAAGCTAGAAAAATTGCGATTTAAATGTTACTTATAAGTGAAAGTAATATTATTATTTATTATGTTGTACCTATGTTCTTATAATTATTATGTATACCTATTTATATTTTTATAAGTTATTGATTTAAATAAAATTAACATACGCTTACATAATTACAAGGCAAAATCATTATTTATATTGCGTTTATAAATAATATTCAGTGTTGAGTTTTTTTTTTAATTAAAATACTTAAGGGCGCATTTTGAAGTTTTGCCCCGGGTGCAATATTTGGTTGCTACGGCCCTGCATTTGATAATAAATTAGAAAGTGTTTTAGGACTGGGTAAAGTGAAAAGCTTTGATAAAAGGCGATAGCACTGTGGACTACGTAGAGAGAAAGACTTAACACTTTTTCATCTCTAGTAAATCTTCTACCATGTTTTTTTTTCTGGTTTCGCGTAGATGAAGACGTGTGAATAAGGCTCCAGCAACTGTCATCTTATTACTGATTTTATCATTAAACTCGTTGGAAAATTTTGTTGCTGAAGTTCGACGATTTTTAAATATTGCCTTCTTCACATTTGCATTTGTCATTTGTCTTTGGAAATATAATGCATTCTTGTAAAGATGACGACATTTTGGTGTTAGATCAACTACTCGACGAACATTAATATTTTTTAAGAAGCCTATAGAACAAATTGACATTAACAAGTTATGAGTATGAAATATGTAACAAGACGTTTTATAAATAAAATATAAAAATATTAATTTACAGCCTCCAATAAAGTAATATAAAATCTACTTAAAATTACCAGAATGCCTATGACGTTTTTTTGAAACTGTTATCGATCTACTTGCATTTTTAATAGCATCTACGCTTTTAGTTTTAATATCATTATCATTAATGCTCATTTCATGCAAGCTTAAACTATTAGCATCGCCTATGTCAATAGCAAAAAAAAAATGTTATGAAATCAAATAATATACAAGCCATTTATGAATATAAAACATGAATCAACATATTACCTATTAAATTGATTAAATCGCCATCCATTTCTTGAATACCAGATAAATCTATATCAATAGAAGGTCTTACAATCGCTTTTCGTTCATAGGTATTTGGTGTAGAAGAAATAACATTATCATTTGGACATTTGCTACATAAATCTAAATCAACAGAAGGTATTGCAACTACTGTTGATTTGGGAGTATCTGGATTGGATAGTATTACTGGCGACTTTAAAGTTGGTATAACATTGCACTTCAAGCGATTTGTACCAGGACTTCTATCATTTTCGGTAAAGTGGACAGAACACACTCGTTTTTTTAAATACACCACATTTGGGTCAATCTTATGCAAATCAGAATCTATAATATCTACCCATTTGTTGAAGTTTGCCAAAAAATAACGTGGGTTTGGAAAACGATGAGATTGCATGCCTAAATATGAATTATAATATTAATAAACAATAGTACCAATACATTTATATTTTAAGCATTACATTTTATTTTATTTGGAAATTTATATCCAGATAAAGATCGTTCGTTCGAATCGCATAACATGGAAATATAATATTAAAATAATAATGAAAGTGTAAACATTCAATCATAGGCGTGCGCATGGGGGCAGCATAATATGCTGCCTCTAGACTTTCTTTAGGGCTACCGCGGTCGGCAAATATTGAATAATGGGCCGAATTTTACCGAAAACTGCCACTGAAACCGGAGGCTGCGCACGCCTATGCTTCAATGCAGTATAAAAAGCAATCAGCAGTCATGATGAATGTTAACCACGTGGTTACTATACGTACATCCGTTTACATCGTTCATATAATTTTTAAATAGAAGTTTCTACTTACCATTACCAGGACAATTGCGAATGCAACATTTGTATGCGTGTTTAGACGACATTTTATAGCAAATAAGCAAAATCTAATAACAAAAAAACACGTTTTCTGTAAGGACAGAATGATGTACAGAGAAAAAAATTACAGTTGATGCTAATCTTTTCAATGGTAAATCGGAAATGGCATTGTCAAAATGGACAGATAATTATGCCGCCCGGCCGCCGCCGACGAGGCGACGACACAAGCGCTCGGTGTCTGGTGGAAGAACTAGCATTGTCCAATTATGCGCTATAGAGTTACTAGCGCCTGATAATCACTTTTCGCGCATCATGAATGACGGCTTCAGCGACGCCGAACCCCAATTTCCCCTTCCTTAACGACGACGATACCCCTTCTCTCAAAGTTTATGCGCGCAGCGCTCATACGCCACTACGGCACTACACTTTCGGCACTCGGCAGTCGCCCAAATGCCCAATGGCGTAAGTACTGTATGGTATTGTACAACTTTATTTTGTATACATTCTTTCGTAATCCTAACCAATCTCTCAATTGTCACTAGTAAAAACTCAAATATATCTTAAAAAATATTATCCAGGGTAAAACGTTTACATTATGTTGTTGACTGTTGTATAATTGTCTATAATTAATTTGACTTCTATTTTAAATATAATGATGATCAATATATTATTTCTAATTATATCTAACAAACGTTTTACCCTGGATAATATTTTTTAAGATATATTTGAGTTTTTACTAGTGACAATTGAGTAGATTGGTTAGGATCAGTGGCGCCGAGTCCTATGTTTAGGTCAGGCCACGGCCTGACCACATTTTTAAAAGAGGGCCGGCGATCAGAGGGGGGTTGGACATCTTAGCAATATTTTAATCAATATAATAAACTATACGTCTATACCTATTTGGTTACTTGATGAAAATAAGAGATATTTAATATTAATACTCATTTATTTAGGTACCTAGTTCGTAGCCCAAAGAGATCTGTAACTCAGTAGAATGCTAGCCATTAACCACAGCAATGGAATATAAAAATAATGAATCAAATTAGCCGTTATATACGTTGAACAATAATTTAATGAGTACATGACTGTGCATTGCGTTATCGGCATCATCGATGTTTTTTCGAAAATTATATATTTAGTATTTGGTAATATACAAAATATATCAGAGTTGAGAGTTATATTGTTCTATGGTTAGGTTAGGTTAGTAATACTCTTAGATCATATACCATGGATGGAGCCATGCCCATATCGGCTGTGTAAACAATTTGAAGCACATATAACCGACGAGTCTCTGACATTGATGTTTGATGTGCGCATGCGCGCGAAGATAGCCGCCGCCTATTGGCCGCCTATTTTTATTATCAATCAGCAATCAACATATTCTGACTATGCGACCGCGACCGGTATCCTTACGCATGCGCACATCAAACATCAATGTCAGAGACTCGTCGCTTATATGTGCTTCAATATATCGAGGCATGGCTCCATCCATGGTATATGATCTAAGGTAATACTAGTATTATGCATAGATAATCTTATATTATCTATGGTATTATGATGTTAAATATTATTAGTATTTGTCGGTGTTTCCAAAACGTGATAACTGATAACGACCAACGTAAAAATTGCTCGGTACCTCCATAGAACACGGTAGTTGGTACCTCGGGTAGTCGTTAGTTATTTATATTTACATGGCTGTGCGTCAATGTACAATGTATATTACTACGTTGTAAACATTATATTATATTAGATTTCATCTATTCTGTGTTACTACATTTAAATTGTTTGAATTTTTTAATAATACATTAATACCTAATACTTGTTATTTATTAGTAAATAATTTTTTTTTATAAATATGAGTAAAAGAAAATGTAATACGCTGTTCACTTATTTTAATAAAAAAACACCGGTATGTCCAGAACAAATACCGATTGTAAATGATGTAAGTTTACTTATTATTTATTGCATTAATTAAACAAATTGTGAATTTTTGATATATCAATATAATAGGCGTTAAATATTAATCCGGATAAACTATGTGAACATGAAGCCTTTTGTGAGAAAGCAGATACAAAAGTAGATGTGATTGATGCAATTTCCAGTACTGACTCTATTTCAGAAAAGGTACATTTTAAGTTAATTTTAATATTTAATAATATAACTATTAAATATTAATAATGCTATATTATGCTTATATATAGTAAATTGTATATGAATATTTTATATTATTTACCATAAATTATAATAATAAATGAATTGTTGACATTATCATTATAGACGTTAAATATTAATCCGGATAACCTAACTGAACATGAAGTCTTTGATGAAAAAGCACATACAATAGTAGATTTGATTGATGCAATTTCCAGTACTGACTCTAGTTCAGAAAAGGTACATTTTAAGTTAATTTTAATATTCAATATAATTTTAAATAATAATAATACTATATTATGCTTATATATAGTAAATTGTATATGAATATTTTATATTATTTACCATAAATTATAATAATAAATGAATTGTTGACATTATCATTATAGACGTTAAATATTAATCCGGATAACCTAACTGAACATGAAGTCTTTGATGAAAAAGCACATACAATAGTAGATTTGATTGATGCAATTTCCAGTACTGACTCTAGTTCAGAAAAGGTACATTTTAATTGATGCAATTTCCAGTACTGACTCTAGTTCAGAAAAGGTACATTTTAAGTTAATTTTAATATTCAATATAATTTTTTAATGTAATAATTATAATATTAATAATAATTAATATATATGATTATATATTTATATATTTGAATGTACAACCTATATTAACTATCAAGTAAAACAATTAGGTAATTTCAGTATAAGTGGTTACTTTAAAATATTCAAGTGAAATGGTAATATGGTATAATATGTTATTTGACTTTGTGGAATTGGTGTTAAACTTTAATCATGAAACAGATTACAAGAATTTAATATTAGTTGAAATTTGTATCTAATGTTAAAAGGACTATTCCAATTTCGAAAATAGTATATTAGTTTGTACTTACTACCTATAAAGAAGTTTGTGGTTTGAGGTATGGTATTAAAACAAATCAAAATAATAAAATAAACTGCTTGGTAGCTTGGTATATGGCTTACATGCAAATTAAATTGAAGAATATACACTTATAAGATGTATGGTTATATTTTTTAATTTAGTAGTTTAGTAGTACTTTGTTACTAGTGGTTTAAGAATTTCAAAAATTAAATGTTTATTTACATGCTTAACTAAACATATTATGGAAATTAAATATGTAATTACTTTAGTTGCTATTTTGCCATTAGCTTTTATATTTATATTTATTTAAGTATTGCTTTTAAAATATATGTCATATTGCCATAAAAACAATTCAAATTACAATTGTTTTTACTTTTTTCAGATTGTAACTTCAGCAGTTCAAAACAAGTTGTTTGAGGAAAATACTGTGTTTGAAAATGATCCTGCTAGGTTTATTAAAATTAAATCATGGACCCCAGAGTTACGAAATATGGTTCTAAGATTAGGACCATGTCAGCCAAATGAACATGAATTGGAAAACAAATGTTTTCCAAAAAATACTTCAAATAGAAGTTTTCATTGCTCATGGTACTCAAGAAAATTAATGGACAATACCTGTGTGAATCGGGAATGGCTGACATACTCACCAAAGCTTGACAAAATATTTTGCTTGTATTGCATTCTTTATAGTGCCAAATCAAATGATGCTTGGATAAAAAATGGCTTCAACTACTGGAAAAATGGTTTAATGTCCATAATCAAGCATGAAGTATGTCAAACTCATATTATGGCTTCACTGAAAATTAAATTAAGTACACATTGTTTACCTATTTTACCATCATTAACTGAAGAACATAATCGTCAAGTCTCTTTCAACAGAGATGTTGTAAAACAACTAATAGAGATTACTATATTTTTAGCAAAACACAATCTATCTTTTAGAGGACATGATGAATGCTGGCAAAATGAGTTGAAAGGAAATTTCAAAGATATGGTAGTCTTATTAGCACAACATTCACCTACATTATCAGTACACATAAGTAATTTGAAGAGCAATGCAAGAAAAGAATATTCTTTTATTTCATGGGAAAGACAAAACTTACTCATTGAATCTGTTGCTGAATATGTATTATCAGTAATTAAATCAGAAATTAATTCTGCTGAACTTTTTAGTATATGCATAGACTCAACATTTGATGTGTCGCATAAAGAGCAACTTTCATTCATTGTTAGATACATTTTTGCTGGAAAAATCCATGAAAGATTGTTAGCGTTAACCGAGTCATCGAATACTACAGGTGAAGCACTTTTTCAACAGTTTAAATCAGTGATGGAAAGGAATAATTTGGACTGGAAAAATAACCTTGTTGGGCAATCATATGATGGTGCGGCTAACATGCGAGGAACATATAACGGATTGCAAGCTCGAATCCTGGAAAATAATCCTAAAGCTTTATACATCTGGTGTTATGCGCATAGATTAAATTTAATCATATTGTCTGCTGTTGGTTCATGTACAGAAGCGATTGATTTATTTGGCAATTTGGAAAAATTATATACATTCATAAATTGTAGTAAGAAAAGAGCAGATTTATACAGACAAAAACAATCTCAAATATATCCCCATAAACAAATACGAGCTGTCAAACGGGTTGGTACAACTAGGTGGATGTCAACATCATTCGCTTTAACCACGGTATTGGAGACATTGGAAGCAATTTTGGACATGTTGAGTGAAGTAAAGACACATGAAGGTGCCACCGATTATAAAACTGGTTCTGAGTGCAGTGGTTTGCTCGATTATTTTCAGTCTTCGCGTTTTATAATACCTGCATTCATATTTAAGAGTATATTTGATATTGTTGAACCACTCAGTAAAGTTTTGCAATCACGTGACTTGGATATACTAGCTGCTGTTAGTCTTTTAACAAAAACAGAAACTAGGATAAAAAAACTTCGTGCGGATGATGCTTTTTCTGACATTTTCCAAAATGCTAAGTTGTACTCAGAGGAACACTTTGGAGACTTCGAGGTTAACAATGCTAAATCAAGTGGAATTCGGAAAAAGAAAGTTCCTAAAAGACCGGGTGAACTAGCTGCTGATGAAACAGTTCAAGATCCTGTACAGCGGGTCAAAGTAACTGTATTTTTTAAGATAATTGACATTGTCCTTCAACAATTTCATGATAAATTTCAGAGTCAATCAATATCTATATTGAAAGATATCGGCCTTCTCTCTTTAAGAAGAATGCAAGACAATACAGTAGTTCCACAAGATGCTTTTGAAAAATTATGTAAAATGTATGGATTTAGTCAAGAAAAAGTAAGAAGTGAATACATAATGTTCAAACAAATTCTCAACGATTTGGACCACAAATTACTAACAAATTTACCAAAATGTCTACACAATACAACAGATGATGAAAACAGCAATTCAGATGAGAGTGATGAAGAAGTTGAATTAGACAGTGTTATAAATGTCGGAAGCTTAATAAATATTTTTCAAATAATCAACAAAACTAATTTGAAACCAGAGTTTGAAAATTTATATTCTATCATAAGACTATGTTTAACACTCCCTACATCAAGTTGTTCAGTTGAACGCTCGTTTTCAAAATTAAAGATTATTAAATCGCGGTTGAGGTCAACAATGGATCAAAAAAGATTAGAAAATCTTATGGTCATATCATGTGAACATGATGTACCAATTGATATTTCTAAGGTAATTATTATTAATTTAACTCGATCATAATATATTTTTACATTATGCGTATACTCTATTAATGAAATAATATTTAATTATGTTTCAGGTCATTGATATATTTGCTTCAAAAAGTTCTGTTCTTGTCAAATTGCTAACTTTTTAATAGATGAACTATGAACTTTTTGAAGCTAATTCATCTAAGATATATATATATATATATAATATATCCAAACAGCAATTTCACATACCTAATAAGTAACAACTTAGTACTATATATAACTTAAATAAAATCACTAAAATGTAAAAACACTTTATTGTTATTAATATTAAATATTATCTATTGCATATATACCTACAGATCAGAAAATTTTACAAGTGATTTTAACAGTTGTAATATTTATTCATTTATACATTTAGTAACTAATTAGATATTATATTAAAATATTGATCAAATAAAATATGATGTTTATGTAATCTAAAACTATTTGATGGATGATGGTAATCGTCATTAATTGTAATTTAAAATACTGTGTTAAGCAAACATTTTGGGAGATTCCGGATAAGGAGTTAAGGGTGCTCGACTTGGGGGGGGGGGGTACGCAGGAGGATGGAGTAGGTTTGTGGCCGCTGGGGTGGCTTGGGGCCGTTGTATTTTCATTTGGCCTGAGTATATTTTTAGAAGTTCGGCGCCACTGGTTAGGATTACGAAAGAATGTATACAAAATAAAAGTCAAATTAATTATAGACAATTATACAACAGTCTACAACATAATGTATAAGCAACTTTACATATTATATATACGACATACAATGTACATAATATATGACATTACCTACATGCATATTATTATATACACACATTTACACACAGTAGAAAAACATCATATATACAAAATTATACACTGTACGACAACATAATATTTACAATTTTAAACATATTTTTTTTTTTTTTTTTTTTTTTATTTAAAGGTTTACAGGCTTCAACTACAATGGTTATTAGCCAACATTTTGTTTAAGTATAACAAAAGGAAGAGTAAATTACAATATTAAAAATTACAATATTTGTTTAAATGAATTTACAATTTAATTTGTATTGAAACTATATTTTGTTGATAAGGTTGTCTTTGGTGATGAATTCGATGGTTTTTAAAGTATGTTCTTCATTTAGAGCTTCTTTGATGTTGTGTGGGAGGTCGAGAAGAGTGCGGGTTGGTTCGTGTATTGGGCATTCTTCAAAAATATGTTTTATGGTAATACGGGTTTGGCACATGTTGCATATAGGGGGTTGATCTTTACTGATAAGGAAGGAGTGTGTGAGAAAGGTGTGACCGATTCTGATACGAGTAATGGCAATATTTTGACGTCGGTTGAGTTCCGGAGGTGTAAACCACTGTCTCACAGAACATTTTATATGTTTAAGTTTGTTGGTAGGCGGAATGGAGTCCCAGTGGTGTTGCCATGACAAAAAGATTTTATTTTTGACGGACGTAAAAATATCATAGGATGATATTTTGTCGATGGTGATGTTGTGTAGAATATTAGAGGCAAGGGAGGCTGCTTCATCGGCCATTTCGTTACCTTTTATACCTACCTTTTAAACATATTTTTATACCCAACATAACATAATATATTTTATACAACATTTAATCAGAATCTGACAAGTATCTGAAGTCACCGTCTTCATCGTCTGAGTCGTTGCCTATTGTCAAAACGCATGGTTGGTCTTCTGCAGTCATGGAATCATCGACCATGGCATCCAACTTCCAGGCTTTTTCTTCTTCTTTGACGACATGACTGATGAAATTTTTCCACATGTCAGGACCAACTCTGTCCACTCCTTCAGTCATTAACTTTTTGACATCCTGTAGTTTGAATGTTTTATTGTTTTTTCTGACATATTTTTTTACTGCAGCCCATGCAAGTTCAATGGGGTTAAGCTCGCAATGGTAAGGAGGTAATCTAAGCACAATTTTGTTATTAGCCTTGACCATTTCATCAATGACATACTTGTTGTACATTGGTTTAATTTTTACTTCCTCTAACAACTCTGCGATAACCATTGTGCTATCAATTACCTCCCCTTTACTACGAAACCACTCGATGATTTGTGGTTTTTTCCAATTTGTAGTTGGGCATTTCTCCAATTTTACCGAGTGATAAGGAGCGTTGTCCATTACGATGACGGCGTTCTCTTTGAGTCTTGGCAAAACACCTTCCAACCAATCACGAAAAGAGTCCCCATTCATCTCATCGTGAGTCTTGGGTGTTTTTTTTCGACTCAAAGCATAAAAGACATCCGGGAACAAATCCATCTTGGGAACCAATGTGGCCAACAATTAATCTTTTACCCTTGCCAGTAGGATTTACTGCTCCGGTTGATAGTCCCTCAGAAGATGCCATTTGAGCTGATGTCACGGTGTTGTCGAACCACACATCTCCAGCGTTCACCCAAGTCTCATCTAAATAGTAAATGGGCCGACCTTCTTCCCGATATTTTTTATCTGACTCAGGTAGTTTCTCCTCCAAACAATGATTTCCATTTTTTCAATTAGGGCACTATGACGTCGTCGCTTGACGTAAACGAAATCCATAGATTTCAACAACCAAAAGAGCGACGTACGAGAAAAATCTGGTAGACCCTCTTCTTCGTGTATGGCAACAACTAACAAGAACCTTGTCCAGTGTAGGAATATCACGGTTGTGCCAAAATTGATGAACCTTCCTTCTTATGGTATATTTGTTAAACTCGTCAATTTTTTCTTCAATTTTTTCCCAATTTTTTTTTTGTTCGGCGAAGAAATGGTTTTATTACGTTGATACTCCAAAACAGTATTATAGATTGTTGATTGACCGATTCCAAGCTCCAGTGAAAGAATTTTTTTTAGATGAACCATTTTAAATTCAGGATTTTGGATCATTTTTGCTTTATAAGCATTAATAATCATCTGCCTTTGACTTGAAGAAACAAACTGATAAAAAAAATAGTGATAACAATATTTAAAAAAAACCTTCGTATTTTAAAACAAACACAATTATAATCAGTCTTGTTAAGTATTCAAATATTTTTATACAAATATTGTTTTAGTATTTCAAACTCTTCTCAAATGCTAATTGACAAGTACAGTCGTTCCGCTTTATTGGGACACATTAGTTGCATGTTATATTGTCCCAATAAATGCGGTTGTCCCAATAATCTGAAATGAAATAAAAAACATATAAATTTATTGAAAAACTGATTTTTTATGTTTTTATTATTACAAATACATATTAGTTATTACAATAACACAATTATAGAAATTTTTTAATTATACAAAAAGAAAAACATAGTATTATAACCTAAATATTTATAAAAGTACACACATATATATATCATCTTATTTAAAAAAATTATGAATATTACTTTGTTTTTTACATTTTAATGTTTGTTGACGAATGTAGTCCGAACAAGTATCCAAAGCACTTATCGGGCTTTCTTTATTTCCTTGTTGAAGAAAAAATAATCTCAACGTTTCCAAAGATTTCTTTGCCTCCTGTAGTCAATCCGACTACGGTGGATCTGGTTCCTCGTCCGTGTCTTCATCTGAATTATGTTGATATTGTATGGATTGAATAATTACATCATCGACGTATTCATTTTGGTCATAACATTGTACATTTGAATCCAGTTGTTCAAATTCTACGTTATTTAGCACTCTTACGTTATCATTTTCTTCGGAATTAGGTTCCAACTGTTGATCGATGTTATAACTTTCCTCCAAAAAATCACACTTTCGAAAACAATTTTTTATTGTCTGACTACTTACATCACGCCAGTTGTCTGAAATAAATTGTATTGCTTGTAGGATATTAATTTTTTTACTGATATCTATTGCTGTTGATTTTGATTCAAGTAAATTGTCTTCAATCTTTTCTAAAATGTAATTGACCAGTGTTGCTCTATACTTAACCTTTAAATTTTGAATAACACCCATATCTAAAGGCTGAATTAGTGACGTTGTATTAGGTGGTAAGAACTCAAGCTTGATGTTTTTCAAAGATATATTAGGATGGGCAGTACAGTTGTCTAAGACTAGACATATAGCCTTTTTTGTTTTGTTCAACTCACTATCCCAACGTTGCAACCAATCGGTAAAAATGGCCGAAGTCATCCATGCGTTTTTATTTGCATGATACTCAACCGGTAATTTTTGTAAAGAAATTTTTTGAAAATAACGAGGTTTTTTACTTTTTCCTATCACTAAAAGCTTTATTTTGTCAGTCCCACTTGCGTTCACACAACACAGTATAGTTATTCTGTCCATAGCTTTTTTTGATCCAGCTATCGATTCGTGTTTAAAACACAGAGAACCATCTGGAAATGCACGATAGTACCATCCTGTTTCATCTGCGTTGTAAATATCATCGAGAGAAAATTTTGCAAGAATCTGTGGTAATTTTGTTAATTTCCATTCATCGGCATACTCTAAATTTGCACTAGCTTTTTCACCATGTGATCTTTTAAATTTTATGTCGTGTCGTACTTTCCATCTAGATAACTACTATCTACACATCTACGATTAGTTGATTAAATTTTTGAAGGAAACATTGCATTCATTAATAATATAATACTATAATATAGTATTTGTTTATCATATATATTATTGTTATTCACTTTTGAGTCAATACTACCTTACCGTGGAATTATGTGAATAGATTCATGGTATTTTAGGCAATAGTATAGAAGTTAAAATTAGTCTACACATTTTGAAAATGTCATTTCGTATTATATAATATCTATAAAAAAATATATTTAATTTATGCCGAATTTGACTAATGTGTATTAAAAAAGTTGTGCAAAAACATTTTTTTTTAATTTTTAGTTTTCAGTATGACTTATGAAGAATCTTACATTTAATATTCAGCTCTTGGATATAAAAACAAAACATTTTATAAATTTGTAACAAAAATAATTTGTAAATTTAAGCATTTTTGACGAAATTTGTCAAAATTCTGATCTCAACCCTTATAAAAAAATATCGAAAATTTCTCATGTCTATAGAAGGCACAAATTAAGTCTTAGAACATTTTATCATGTAAATGTATAGTCTAAAAATTAAATCTATAATATAATAAGTAAATATATTGGTATAGGTATATTAGGTTACCTAATTTAGGTATATTTTGTAACTAAAGTAGGCTAAACTTACTGTCGAACTGTAAATGTCAGTGTTAAAAATGACAAAGCATCGTAATAACAGTATTTCGATTTTTTTGATGCTTGAGAACCAGATTTATCGTACTTGGTGTGTTCTTTTCTGAAAGCATCGCGTAAACTCTTCCATTTCCTTTGTAGTTCTTTAACTATAAAAATATGAATTTTAATTAAAATGGTAGGCATATTTTTTGTTAAGATGACCTATTTGGACAAACAAATAGGACAAGTATGTAACGCTCTGTACATTAGGTATCTAGAGAAGTAACTATTCCATTATTATCAGTCCATTTATGAATGTGTTAAATTTAAATTCAATAATATAAAACATATTGTACACGATTCTGAGCGAAGTCCGCGGTCTTAGTATATTATTACTAAGTATTTTTTATGATATTATTGTAAATAAAGTAATTTATATTACTATTGGACATTAGTACTACAGTAGGTTAAGTTAATTTTTGCTGAAAAAATTGTATTTGAATAATATTTTATTGTTCGTTTAATATATAATATTATATTTTAACAATAATATTTTTAAATAAGTTCCAACACAATAACTAAAATCGTTATTCTTTGTTTAAATATCGAATTTCAACCAAATTTGAACTTAAAATATCTATATTAAAAAAAAACTGTGTTAAATTAAAAAATAATAGAAAATTATATCTACAATTTTAGATTCTGAGCTTATCGATGAATGTATTGATATTACAATGATGTGTGTTTTATTATTTTTAATTTTTATATTTTTTTGTGCCTGTGTACAGCTTCGTTTTTGAATTACAAAAAAATAAGAATACCTTTACAATAGAAATATCCAAGAGAATATCCAATGTTGTAAAAATATGAACTTCAAACGTTCATAAAAATTTGATTTGACTTTCTTGTAGACATTTTTTTTTGTTATAGGTAGAGTGGTAGACTTACTTATGAAGAATCTTGTAATACTTTTTAAAATCTTATATTTAAAATTAAAAATTTTAAGAATTTTGAACTCAAAATAATTTGCATATTTCCATTCTTTTTGACTAAACAAATTAAATTTTATTGATAATTATCGAAAAAAAAAAACAAAAAAAATTGGAAACTAAAAATGTCCGCGAACAACTCAAAACAAATAAAAAAATGTTATGTTGTTTAGAAAATGCTAATATAAATCAAAATGTCATGTATCTACGGTCATTAATTTTAGAGTTACACCAAAAATCAAAATCGATTATTTCAAAAACTTATTTTGCGTAAAAATACCCGGTTTCCTTAATTTTTCTTTTGTTTTTCACGGCACTTTTGAAAATAAACGCAACATTTTTACTTTTTACCCCCAAAGTAATAAATAGATTCACTTTCCTATCAAAAAAGATACTGTTGAAAAAAATCTAAGCATTTTTACTATCCTAAAAGGTGATGACAGACACAAAAAAAAAAAAATAAAAAAACACATCATTGTAAAAGCAATACATTCATTGCTCAGCTCAGAATCTAAAATTCACATCATTGTATAATAAATACATTTCGCTTCGCTCAGAATCTAAAACTTAATAATTAATTAATACTCGAGGCTGGTCATTTTTTAAAAATTTTAAGTTAAGTAAAGATTATTATTTTTACCAGGTACTTATCAACTGGAGCTACTTTCAATCAATTATACATTTGGATTTCTTTGTTGGAAAAAGCACTATTCGTGTGATAATAAAGGAAACTTTATTGGTACTATGGACAAAGTTACAACCTTTAGAGATGCCTGTACCAACAAATGAAATATGGTTGAACACAGCAGAAGGTTTTTATGAGATTGCAAACTTTCCAAACTGCTTAGGAGCCGTGGACGGGAAGCACATCCGTATAATAAGTCCACAACATACTTTTTTAATTATAAAAAATTCTTTTCTATTGTACTTATGGCGTTGGTTGATTCAAATTATTGTTTCCTGACAGTGGATGTAGGTGCATATGGTCGAGAAGGAGATAGTAATATATTTAAAAGATCTCCCCTTGGACAACAATTTTACGACAATAAATTGAATGTACCTAGAGCTAAAAGGCTTCCAAACGACGATAACGGTGAAGAACAACCTTTTGTAATTGTTGGTGATGAAGCGTTTGGTTTACACCAGAACTTATTGAGGCCATATCCAAGAAAAAACTTGGATGTTCAGAAAAAAGTTTTTAATTTGCGGCTGTCGAGAGCTAGGCGTTTTGTGGAATGCGCATTTGGGATACTATCCAATAAATGGAGGGTGTTTCATACCCCTTTACTAGTGGATCCTGATTTTGCAGAAATAATTGTTAAAGGTGCTTGTGTTTTACATAATTTTGTGCGAAGACGTGACGGAATTAACTATGAAGAAACACTTTGTTGTGAATTGGATTCAATAGACACTATATATCGAGGATCATCAGGCACAAGCGCTAAAGACGTCAGAGAATATTATGCTAAATATTTTAATAGCCCAGAAGGCTTGTTGGAGTGGCAGTATTTTTAAATTTAATAATTTATTTACAAAATAATAAATTTATTGTTATGTATTAGATACACTAATAATATTACTATTGTCATGTTATCATAAGGATCATTACGTGATTAAATTAAGGTGGAACATTATAATTATAATTCTTTGTATTATGTTATACTAATATAGTAATATACTATGATCACACATATGTATTGTTAAATCAATTTTGGTTATAAATACTATTATAATAATTATGTACTCACTGTGGTCATCTTTTTCCTTCACAGTGAAATCTTTAAAATTAAGATTCATGGTTTGTCCAATATCTTCCCAATCTTTCGATTTGGTATCACGGTTTCTGTAGTCCGTACATGATGTGTTCCAGATACTTTTTTTTTCTTCAATTTTTATTATAAAAAACTCAGTGTCAAATGACATATTTTTCTGTAATGTAGAAAATTAAGTTAAGTAATATATACAAATAATTTGTATTACATTTTAAACACAATTAAAAAAATAATAATTTTACTTACCGTATTAAACGTATTAACCGGTGCACAAAATTTGATATACTTATATATTATAATAAAATATGATACGTTTTTTCGTAGTACGTAGATGTCAACAAATGCGGAAAATAATATGATCACACTACATTTATATTTTTCCAATAGTTATTATAAATAGGTTAAGTAACAAGACTACAGCTGGAGGTAACGGCTCAAGTCACACACTTCCAGCACGGTGGTACGAAAAATAATGCACAATATATTAAAATAATTTATATAAATAGTTTAATAACCCATCACATATATATAGGTACCTAAGTCTCGAAATAAAACAGAAATCATTAAATTTTCTTATTATTATTAGTTTTATTTATGTTTAGGAACTCTTAATTTTGTTTGACACATAATAATATGGGTATAATTTATAAATATAAACGATATTATACATTTATAACCATACAGTGCTTGAATTGGAAAAAAATAGAAGGGGGATGCAAAATTATAAAAATATGTGCGTCGCCAAACATTTAAATGTCTTATTGTTAAGTGGTAGCATATTATGTCCTCCCCTTAGTTGCAATAACATTTTTTTTTACAAAATTACAGCAATAAATAAATATTCCTTTTATTTAAAAATTAAAAATAAAAATATTTTATAGTACATATAATAATAATTGTTATTTATTTTATAAATTAAAATATGCCCATAAATGTTTATATGAATATCATATTATTAATATGATGGGCAATATTACACTGTTCCATACTTTCATTAGGGTATTAATATAGGTTAATTATTATTTTTTGTTTTTAACATAGGTCATGTTTTTCACAAAGTTGTTCCAAGTTACAAATGCTCCCGCAAATGTCCTCGCGTCACCCCATTTTCAAGTTTTCGTCAGGGAAAAAGCAATGCACTTTGATATGCCAATTACTTACGACACCACCTATTGAATTTCTCTACGATTGTTATTTACAAAACCGTTCTAACTGTCTAAACTTTTTTAACTTGTAATACTTCCATACATTAAAATTAAGTAACCAACACAAATTATATAAACATAAATTATTATAAATTAAAATAATGTATTTACTATTTTGATAAAACTTATATGAAATAACTTAACATTTTTATTTATGTTATCCTATTTCATGTTAATTTTAATATAGGTATCTACGTATAAATTATATAATCTATTATTTGACTAGGTAGGTAATTAAAATACAAAAAAAATATTGAATATCCACTTAAAATTATTGTATTCATAAAATTATGGTGTAAACGCAGCGTTTTCCATCATCAGTATAGCCCATCCTAATTTAAAACAATGTAAAATTAGAAGTTAGCGTTTTTATTACTTCGGCGTTCGTCCGCCAAAACGCAAGCCGACCGGCGTTTTCCACCGCGGATCAAAACGCGGCGTATTACATCCGTCGTGTATAGCTACTCCGATATAAACCAATGCGTTTTTAATTCGACGGAAAACGCTGCGGAATACGCGGCGTTCGAAACGCGGCGGAATACGCCGTGTATAGCCCTAAATCGGTTTGCGCCATGTATATGGGAATCCAAAAAGAAAACGTTCTCGATATTATTATAAGTAGATAAAGGTACCAGCTTTTGTACAATATGTTAGCATATTATTATATACTTTTGTGTGAAATCGCATCAGCGTCCATCGATCGGCTTTGGCACTTATATAAACGAGTGGGGGGGGGGGAATATAAACATTGTCCACAAAGATCTATGTGAAAGTCGACCTTCGTGATTTTTATAAAGATCAACTTTCACCAATATATAATGAAGTCTATAGTGATAAATAATTACAATATGATGATTTATTTTATAATATTTTATATTTACCTAACTACATTATGTGAAAAACCTTACAAATTATTTTTGAGTTAGAAGTTCATGAAAATTTTTCTTTTTATATCTAAAATTTAAAAATGTAATAATAGATTACTCATAAGTTTTTCTTTCAGTTGACCGGAAAATAACATTAATTTTTTATGAGCGCATTAAAATTTTAATTCAAACATGAGTAACCGCAGACACTTGACATTTTTACCAAATTTTTATATTTGCGTTCCCCATACAAGATAACATTTTCAAAATATCTCAACTCTTTTTGAGATGTAAAGAGCCATGGGAGATAGCCAATAAAAATTGTTTGCTTGGTAAAAAAGCTTGAAAGTTGAATACAAGGTCCTCATAAGTTTTTATAATAGAAGTTTGAAAATATTAAATATACATAAGGATAAGAATAACAGTTTTTGTAGAAATTTGAACTTTGAAGTTCGACAAAATTCGTCAAAATCAAGAAAATATACTAATTTTTTAATTTTTTATAAAATTGAATATTTTATAATTATAAAGACTGATATTTAAAAACTAGATTTTTCATAAGTATTTAATATAGTAACGAAAAAATCTAAAAGTTATTTCAACACAATTTTACTTTATAGACATATTTTGATACTTAAGTTTAAATAAAATAAAATATTCATTATTTATATTAGTTACCTATACTAATATTAAAATTAATTAATTTAATAGTAGGCAATAATATTTTAAAATATACTCTTAGTGCATACACTATGTCTGACTATTTTTACTCAAATTGTTTTTTGGACACAATGATTTTACATCATTGCATTAAAATTTAACTCATCCATAATAGTGACCAACACGACTGCACCTACTGCACAGCAGAGGGGTAGTTACTTGCCCACCTTTTTTACTTAAAACCCTCTGACCTGAACATTTTCTGTATACGTGCCTGGTCGTAGGGTACATATAGTACATTGTGGGTTCACCTAAATATACATAAAACATAAAGTACATGTATGGACCTATAAGGGTTCTATAAATTAATGCATAAAATTAAGCTAAAACTTTAGTTTTTGAAAAGCTTACCAACCATTTACCTGCTTCATTTAAAGGCTATATAGGTGTGTGGTTTAATACTATGGTAATATGAATTATTCTGATAAAACCAATTTAAATAAATTGAGAACATTTTAGACTGAATTTAGTTTATTGCATCTATTGTACACTAGAACAAAGAAGAAAGTAATCTTGTATTTTGTATAAAGTTAGGTACATAAACTTTCAAAATATAATATAATTAACTATCTGGAAACTTTTAATCTAATTCTTTTCAACGTTCTTTGGTTTTCTCCATGTTTCATCACCCTGTTAAAATGTCCAAAATCTTCAAATTTTTTGTATTTACAGTTAACTAGGTAGCAACCATATTTTGAAAATCGGAATAGGAATTTATTATAACGATTTTAATAATAATCATTTTCGATTCAAAAGCATTAAATTACAGACATTTTTTTTTTATAGATACAGTTTTAATATTTCGACTTAGGTAAGTTTGTAAAATAAATATCTTATATACCAACAATAACTATAATATTATAATAGATGCACCTATAAACTATTAAATTATTATATTAAAGTTAATTTTTTAACATTTTATTAAAACTAATTTCTTACCAATGGGAAATGCCGAAATGTTAAAAAAAATATACCTATGTACCTATTTAAATAAATTTAGGTATACTGTATGAACATAGAAAAATCCATTTTTTAAAAACTGATTTTCCGTAAAAATTTCAGCTTTTTTCAAATTTTTAGTTGTTGTTTTACTTGAAAAATAGTGATAATTTTGTCTACCAACAGTACCTATACAATTACTCAAAGATGAAGATCTTTCTACTATATAAAACGTTTAAACATAGAAATACAAAAATAAAACACAATTCATTATATAGTAATAGTTTATTCGTCACTCCGCTCATACTATATAATAATTAAAAAAGATAGTTTCTATATAGCTATCAAATCTTAACATAATATAAATTATAATAATGTCAAGATTTTGATTAAAAATTGATCATTAGATTATTTATTAAAAAAAATAATTCACGTTTTTTATACATACCTATACAAATTAACAAATTTATAAAATTTATAAAAACAAATAAGAATATTACTATCTAAAATGTAAATATAAATATGTATATGTTTATATTAATTGCATTAGTACTTTCATAAATTTAAATTTGCCATTTTCTGGAAAACAACTAAATATCTTAGCGCAGGGGTTGACCACTATTGTTTACTAACACGGGTCATATATTTATCAGCTTTTCATTAAGGACGGCATACAAAATTAAAACAAACGTTACAAAAATTTTAATATATACCTAATACTAATATATTTATGGATAGTAACAATCATAATATTATGAGTTTCATTTTTTGGATGTCCTTATAAACTAATTTTTTATGATAGATATTTAAAAAACCAAGATATATATTTGGAGGGCCAAAGAAAACCGTTCCAGAGCCGCATGTTTCCCGCGGCGCGTGTGTTGCCGATGTCTGGTTTAGCGAGTAATTATTAAATTCTTTATGTCATGTAAACATGAACTCAAAATAACATTAAAATAATAACGTTTTTTAGGAATTTTTTAAATTATGACACTTGAAAATTATTTGTAAGAACTATATTATAGAAAAACAAATTACGTACAATACTTTATATATAATTTAAACGAATAATATCAATATACTTTAAAATGTTACATTTTGTTGCTTGTGTTCCATTTATAACAATAAAATATTTTATAAATATCATTGTATTATACATATTTTGTATTCAAAAAATGTTTCGAATCGTTAAAAATTAAATTATTTTTTATAAATTGAAATTTAAAGTCACTGTGGATAACATTCATGTTTACTATATAATTATATATTGTAATTTGGAATTATTGTTCCTTTGCCCAAATACCATACCCACCAACTCTAAAGCCAATATCAGTTGATATTTTGTGAAACACGCATGGTTTGCGTAGAAAACTATTTTTCGTTAATCAGTAACGATTATAACTGATGTAAATACTGGCATAATGATGTACAATATATCCCTAATATTGTCACATTATTGGGCCGTTGTATACAATTTGTTTTTTTACATCTCAATATACAGCGTCTGAAAAAATACGAAGTCCTTAGTCACGTGAACACACGCTAAGCCTATTATTATTACCTATATAGTATACACACATCAAATTCGTGTGAAAAAAATTCTTATTACAAGGTACCTACAACGGTGTGTATATGCTGTATATAGCGTATACGAGTGAATACTAGTATATATACTATATAAATAATATAATATATTATAAGATATAAGTACTACCCCTTTTTACTTATATATCTTACGTATATAATATAATATATATATATATAGGATATATTCCGAGCTATATCTACTGGCGGCGATAAGTCGTGCGAGATGTGTGTTCGTTCGGATTAGAGGGCGAGTGAGGGTGTGATCCGTAAGTGGCGTCGACGATGAGGACGGTCCCGCCGGATTTAGTACATTGACGCGGTGGAGAAGAGCTCGACGGGCGATCAAGAGGCTCTCGAGAAAACGGAGGTACGGGAGACGCTTTTGACGTTGACGCCACAACCACCACCACCACCCCGACTATATTTCCGCCACCGTGTATATATATATGTGTGTGTGTGTGTATATATATATTATACTTTTATATACATAGTAGTTGAACACGACGTGTTACATTATTATTATTATTATTATTATTACTACTGTATATAAAACGGAGCCAACAGATTTTTAACAGCTCCCGAGGGTGGATTCGAGACGGCGACGCGTTCCCCCGGTGCTTCGCTAATGAGCGTTTGCAACGCGAGGGGTTTAAAAGCCCGACCACTCGTGTGCGTGTGCGCGTGCGCGTGGGCAAAATGGCCGAGATTTTACGCGATACGATTATTGTTATTATTATGGGAGGGCTTTTTTCTTTTTTTTTTTTTTATCCCTACGCGTTTTCTCTCCCCAAATCTCTGGGGCATTACGCTCGCACCCGTAACTATATTTCGAATCGTCACTTAAAAAATGACACTTTTTCAACGACCGAATATAATATATTCTCTGGTCTCGACGACAACAATTTAACAAGCTCGTAAGACGAGTTATTTTTTAATTAAATTTGCACCCTCACTCGTATAGATAGAGGGACGTATATAGTGTATATCCTGCAGTGTATAGCACTATAGTGCTCTACTCATCTCGATAATCGCGTTAATTGCTTACGCATATTATTATGTGAATGTACCGGAAGACGTCATTACGTGCGTTATTGCGACGTCGGAACAGAAAAATAAAATAAAAATATAATTAATATAGTTTCGTTGTCAAGGTTGTTACTTATTACATATTAATTGTTATAAGTATATGCCGTCGATTTTTAAAGAATTCTTGTCGTAAGTTTTAAATTCACGACTCACGTTACCTGTCCTATAACTGCAGTATAGGTATATATAGGTGATAATGACATAATATTTAAGACTTTAAATTCTATCTAAAATTAATACATCCTATACAATAATACATTCTCATTAACAGTTTTACACGTCATTAATATTTAATGAATCTGAACAAATGACATAACCTTACCTTTTATTTCGGTATACAATTATTAACATTAATATTACATTATCTATAATTACCTATTGTTAAATTGATTAATTTATTGAGAATTTTCAATATAACAATATAATAATCAACAAAAAAAAGCAAAAGTTATACTCCTAGAGAAATTAATTGGATACCTATACATTCAAAAATATTAAATAAGTATAACGGGTTTTTCATATTATCCGTATAATATGACATATTAATATATTATATAGTAATTTGCTATAGTTTTAAGCCGTCTGAAATACTCTGAATACAGAGTAGGTAGTAGGTAGTGGATACCCATATTATAATATACTATTATTATGTATGATGAATCTGATAACAGTGCTAACATTTTTGTAATATGTCAGTACCTACACAGTTACAGTAGGTACTCATATGTAGTCATGCAGATGATACAAAAGCATAACGATTAATCATATTATAATTTCTGAGTTTGTATTTGTATATACTAAATAGATAATAGTCATACTAGACGTGTTGTAAATAACTGCAATTCCTGAAAATATTTTTGGTAAAGACGAATTATTGAAATTGTTTTCTCTCTGGATTAACAGACACTACACACACATTTAATAAAGTGTAAGTGCCAACAAATATTAATTAGTTAACGAGGTATTAAATAAAAATCTAAATAATTTGATCAATAAATTACTATAATAACTTATAATAGATAGTATAATTATGAAATTCCTTATTTGTAATTATTATAACTTAAGATAGGTATATGTGATCTAAGATTATATTATAGTTTATAATCAATTCTGTTGTATCTGTACTAGGTATGTAGGTTTATAATTTATAACTTTTACATTAAGTGTTGACATTACATTATTTGTTTTTAAATAAAATTACAGAGTTCACCATTTTCTACCCATCGACGTACATAATAGCAACTACGTTGACGAGTCAATGGATTAAAAATTGTATTATATTATATTCAGCTACCCCGCTGTACAGCGTTATGTATTTAATGTAGTAGTAATATTTCGTCTTCACCGAGTGGAAAAAAAAACGAAAAATCAAATACTATCTCGACTATATGATCTAAATCATTGTTCCGTGTATGATAATCACAACACTTTGGAGGCTTAACCCTAATACCCCAGCTGCTTCGGTTGCAGTGCGTGCTCGCACAATACCTATATATACAACAGATATCGTGTAAACCATCGCCTTATACCTACATATAACATAATATTTTACACACACACACGTATAGGATCACACTCGGAGCAATTCCTCTTGTCCTGCATCATGCAATATCGGTGGTTGTATCTATCTCGTATATAATACATTTTTCGACACATTAGTGTGTATATATTATATCTGACCAAGAGTAAGATAAGAAGAAAGAGATGAAGAAAAACGCCATTCAGCATTACTTCGGATTCCGAGCACGACGACGTCTCGAAATAACAACCACACCTGATGGTTACAACAATAATATAATACGACACGAACACTTATAGCGTATACTCATATACAGAGCGATTAAAACAAAATTACCACAAATTTGAAAATCTACATTTATTTTAATAAACATGATAGGACTTTGAGTAATTAATCAATGTAAAGAGTATGAATAACATAGTTTTTCAGTAGAATTTATGTTTAAAAATGTTCAATGTGACCCCTTGACACTTGAGACACTCGAGCGGCATCAACCGGATTTTCGAATTCGTTCCATACTTATTCTCTCTGTAGCATCTTTCTCGTGTAAACGTTTGGATATCCGACGTTATTTTGCTTTTAGTTCCCCTATTTTAGCTGGTATAGAGGTGGTCGAACACGGTATCTTTAACATACCCCCATATAAATTCATAGCTGCAATCGCTAAGATCAGGGCTTCTTGGAGACCAGTGATGAATAGCTCTGCCACAGTACCACATGGCGGCCAATCCATCATTGTGGTTACCTTTTGTTTAAATCAGTACAGACATATGGACCAATGGACCAATTGGGTGGACATATATCAGCAACCAAACGAAACTTCTTAAAGTCACCTAAACGACGACTGATAGCCCTGAACAGTGCATTCTCTGTGATCTCGATTTTCAAAGATGTGATATTATTTTTGAATCCCCCTGTATAATATATAATATATATTATATAAATATACTAATACTCTCCCGTATCCTGTATATATAGATATATAGTGTTATATTTACATTATGTGGTTTTCGGCGGCACACTACTTAATTCGAAAACGTTATCATCTCTAATTTCTACCGATTCTGTATATAGGTACCCACAGGTACTAACGCGGGACATGTGGGAGGGGGGTTTATTTTAATAACACGAGAATGGAACGCGTTGAATGGATGAGAATCGCGCGCGCGGACGACGGACGACACAATGGCATCGCGGACGAGACGTGCATTATTCATCGGCGCGCGTGTGTGCGTGTATGCGGGCATGTATGTGAAGGCAGTGACGGTGTTTTCTCCGAGAGATCCGAATGATTGAAATGCGGTTTACCCACCCGTCGCCACTGCAGGGTTGCTGGGCGAGGAAGAATCAAATTTTGTGCGTAGCAAAAGAACTACCATATACCTGTTTATTATATATATATATATACAATGACAATACTTGTATAGGTAGGTACACTGCTCTCGAGGTGACAATGTAACAAACGCCGATTACGATCGCGGGTATAAGTATAATAATAATACATATTATATTGTGATGTGTGCGTAGTATAACGTATCAACCGCTCGAGTATATCGACCTAAACACGGGGATAGGATAATGGAAGTTTATTTAAAGACCACGTACCTATAACCAACGTTTCACGTGCAGCATATTATACGCCACAACCGCTGTAACCGGATCTCTTCGTGCCTCCCCCTCCAGTCACCCACTCCCTCCCCAATCACACGGTCGCGACCCCGCCAACCGGCAACAGCTACATAATAATAATATGCCACCAGACATGTGACAACATCGTGTTCGGGGGATCGGGATAATGAGATTTAGGATTTTTCCTTACATATTATTCACTCAGTCCATTTCATTGTCGTTATTATATATTATACTATATTATTATTATTATCAATTTAATTTTTTTTGTCAGCATTATACTCGCGTGAAACGCGAAACTTTGGTATTTCGCGAAATGTAACGCCCATTATAATATATTTATAGTATAATATTATTATTACAGTGGTATACTGTATTCATAATAATATATATAATATTTGGTATATTATTTATAATAATATAATACATTCACATTTCACACACATATTATATTCAGTGTCCACTGATTTCGGTGAGACTGTGACCTATCACATCCCATGCGCATATCGTCTGACCGTCGTCGTATTATATAGGTTTACGTTGTGTGCAGGTATGTACATGCGTTCTATACTTATATACTGTGTAAATGCACGGTATTCGGAAAAAAAAGCCCCGGAAAAAAAAGCCCCAGAAAAAAAAATACGGTAAAAAAAGCCCCGCCATAGGAAAAAAAAGCCCCGTACCTACGAAATACATATCATTTTTTTTATTATAGTCGACATTTTATAATTTTAAATTTTTAAACAATATACCTAGGTATCTATATTATATTATAATTGTAATAATAACCAACGTAAAACTTTTACTAAATATTTTACACTATATAGGTATAAATATACATTTGGAATATAAAAGATTAAAGCATATAGCAATAAAAGTAATTTACTGTCGTTTTCTTTTAAGAAAATAAATGTATTACCTTGTATAATAAATTAGATGCATAATAATATAATAAAATAATTTACTAGTATATTATTTTATAATATTATATTTATGATTATGGATATTATGATTATAATTAATTATATAAATCATAATAAAAAAGAATAATGTATTTAGTTGGTATGGGGCTTTTTTTTCCTATGGCGGGGCTTTTTTTACCGTATTTTTTTTCTGGGGCTTTTTTTTCCGGGGCTTTTTTTTCCATATTTTATTTATTCTTACCATTATAAATAATAATAATATTAGGCATCTACGTCTGAAGTTATGATCCTTGAGTACCTACATTATGTGTACATATATGATAAACCATGATAATTAATATTTAAAATTGAGATATATACAGGTAAAAAGTACATTCAAAAGTTATCCACAGTTAATTTTAGTTAGGAAATTTAGGATTTTTGTGTTGTTGTCTTCATTGATAGCTTCTTCCAGTTGTTTGGTATCGATAAGATATTTCCTATGTTTTGGTAGTCTATAGATTGTTGAATGATATTATGTTGAATGGTTAAGTCAATTATAAGCATTTATTTTGTTGTATTATATGGGTGTTGGATCCTTGCTAATTAGAAACTCATACTATTATTAGATGTATCGTGTATAAAATAGGCACTTAGTTTTCTGTGATTTGTATAAAATGTAATTACCGTTTCACCTAACTAAAATAACGAATATATAATATAATTTATCATCATTAACACGTAGAATTTTTATATATATCCCAACAAAAACACTCTGCCATACTCCAGGTCAAAAAAAGGCTCTAAAAGTTTTGATATAATTGTATAGGTAGCTAAGTCTTTGAACTATAGATATAATTTATGTAAAAATAGTCTCCTAAAAAATTGAACTTAGCTTGGTGACTTCAAAACACTTGATAACACTAGTAGACTATATTATTATAATGTACTCAGTAATTTTAAATTTTTAACTTAAGTCTCCAAGCTAAGTTCCATTTTTGAGCAGATTATTTTAACATAAATTATATCTATAGTTCATAGACTTAGCTACCTAGTATATATAAAATTATATCAACACTTTTAGAGCTGTTTTTTTTTTATTCATAGCGTTTTTTTTCTAGTAGTAAAAATTAGATTTTTTTTGTATATTGGCTGCCATAGGTGTGGGCCGAGGAGAATATTATCTAATAAAATGTTGAAAATACGCTACAATAATTTCTAGTAAAATTGGCTATAACTCTGTTGGTATTGTTTGAAATGATGATGAAAACTACACCATGCACTTTTATTTTAATTTTTTAATTATATTATTGTATTTTCAAACTTCATAATTCAACTTCATATTTGCTATGTTTTTTCAAGAAATGTGTGTATTTTAAAGCGCTCTTTTCTTTTTTACTTAACTTGACCCTGTTAGTATAAATTATTACTGTGTTTAAATTTAAAATTATGTACAAAACTACACTAGAGTTACAGACTATACTTAGAACAATTGATAAAAGTTATACATACACTAATAAAAAGTTAGCATTATGTTTAAATTGTTGCAACATATTGTTTAAATGATATAAAAATGTTAAAATGTAATAAAACCGTAACCAATTGATTTAGATAATTATAATGAGTAAAATTTAAATAAAAAGGAAGCTTCAGTAATAAATTGTGATTATTAAGTCGTGGGTGCAAATCCAATACGTATTGGATGAATATAATAATCAACAAATATGGAACGATTTTGAAACTATTAAACACAATTAACGACTTTAAATAGAGAAAAATAATTATAAAATACTCATACCTATATATACTCAGAAGTAAAGCTCCTAATAATCTAGGTGTGATAAGTAAACTTTAAAAAGTTATCATATTACCTACTATATATTTACTACAATACGTATCAATCGTAACATTAATACACAGAATTACAAATAAACAACAAATTTAATATTATTTAATCAATTATATCGGCAGTAATTATCCGCACAGAGGCTTGATAACAATTTTATGCATGTATTTTCAACTGACCCTAAACTCACCACAAAATAGTTCATGGCGAAGCATATTTAAAGTTATTTCGCAGATGTTGGCCATGGCCAAGAGTAATTTTTTGGGAAGTTCCTTGTATGAAATTAGTTTCCGTGCATTGTAAAAGTTATAAATATCAGTTTTCAGTCAATTTTAATTCTCAGCTCACATCATTGCCAGATTGTCCACTGGCCAGACACATGTTTTTACATACAACTGTATATAGCAGAATCTACAAACACAACAAAATAAAAAGTACTATATAAACAGATTACACTGATTATAGTCTACACTATAATGTAGTAACTACTATTCACATTTCATTATGTTTATTTTAAATAATACAATAAAATAACATAACACGTTCGAAGAATCATAGATTCGATTATAAAACTTAAAATCTGATATATAGGTACCTACCTATCGATTAATATTATTTAATAGTAAAATAATTTTACGACTGGAATAACAGAAATAACATAACACGTTCGAAGAATCATAGATTCGATTATAAAACTTAAAATCTGATATATAGGTACCTACCTATCGATTAATATTATTTAATAGTAAAATAATTTTACGACTGGAATAACAGAAATACATTTCAAAAACAATTAAAACAACCAGCGTTGCATTAAAATGATTTTATATATAATAATTGTGTAAGAAGTCACTTCTGGACCATGGTATAGATACTATATTGTAGTCATAACTCATAAGAGCTTATTAAGATTAGGCTATACTTATACAAAGTATGTTATGTAATAATACTATTAAAACCACGGGAGATATAAATACGGTAGCCGAATTTAACATAATTTTTTATAACATTACTGTAAACTAGTCAGTAGTCAGTATTCATGTTCTTCGTTTTATTAATATTTAACACTTTAATAGTAACCCCGAGGTTATTTGAATATTATTCATTGACACATTATAATTTATATAGGCATCAATAATATACCTACTACCTACATTGAACATTTGAACACCTATTGGATGTTATTAAATGTATACTTACCAACATCAAATATGAATTAATTTTACTAGATTTAAGTCGCAATCGTAATAATAATATAGTATTTTATCTGTTAAATGTTTTGTTATAGTCAAGAAGTAATAAAAAAAAAATATGACGATTAAATTATTTTATATAGAATATATGTTTATAAAATTTCATATTTCTCATACGCATTATTAATACGTATAACAATTAACAACACATTAAGGTATGATGTGGTAATACAATGAGTATTAGTGTTTATTATGCGTAATGATAACGAATACAATTTTACATTTACCAATTGTATATGATTATGATAAGCTAACCTACTCAATTTTAACCTTTGTAAAAACTATATGATCGTACAAATAGCAGAAAATAATGATAATGTTTCTTTTTTTTTTACTTTGCAGGTATATTTTTGTACGGCTATTGTGTCATGTCATTAGTTTAATAACGTTATTAAATTAATAGGTAATACCCTATATTGGTGGTCTAACAAGTAACAGCTATTATGTCGGGACATCTCAAAAGGCGCTCGACGTTGCGGGTCTCGAGTGTCGACGCTCAATTGTATTTTGCAATATTGGAAAATACAGGGACCCATCATTTTCCGACACTGCGAGAGCGCGTTTCAACACTGTACACCATATTTACTTATGTCACCGAATTTTAACTTGAATTAAACGGGGTTTGATAAACGTTACACTATTATAGTGAATATTTATTAAAAAACTGCAACACGACAAATCAAATATTCATGTAAAATCGACAGCAAATACTGAAGTGAAACGTTTAGGTACTTCGAAAACGGCCCATCACGCGCTATCGCAGTAAACATAGCGTAGGTATGTTTACAATTTATTTATATATTATATATATATACAATTAGACGTTTTTTAGACGTGTCGGGTACAAAGTTTAATGTAATTTGATTGTGTTTCGAGTACCGTTGTTACTGTGCACACTTACTCGTGTCACTGAATTTTAACACAGGGTTTGATAAACGTTACACCATAAAGTATACATACTATATTTATGTTAAAGAACTGCAACACGACAGATAAAATATTCATGTAAAATCGACAAAAAACACCGGAACGAAACGTTTACTACGAAAACGACCCACCATGCGCTATCGCCGCTATATAAGCATACGTTATAAACATAAACAGATATAATATTTAGGTATACATAAAATATACGATTATACGTTTACTATAGACGTGTCGGGTTTAATGTAATTTCGTCGTGTTTAGTGTTGCTGCGTTACTGCAGTAGTGTTGTGTATAAACACTATACATATGTTATACGGGTAAATGTAGGTATTTTCGATCATTTCGCTTTCGACGTATTTACGATACCATAAGACTTTGCAGGGTTTACCTATATACGGTGCTATACGGTCGACGGTCGTGCTGTAATCACATGCGGCGACCAATACATCAAAACGACTCGAAGTCGACACAAGTGCAGGAGCGCTGAGTATATTACCCGCTCACACGTCATATTCGTATATACGGTATAATTATATGACGTAGGTATATATAACTCGTGTTTTACGCCGATTACATTTTTTTCCCCTTGCTGAAGTGCCGAACACACAATTTCTTGTAATAACATTAATGGATCCTGTTTGTTTTTTCCTCCTCCACCATACATCCCTCCACGTTTTGTGTGTGTTAATATTATGCACAGTGAGCACATACAATGGCAGCCGTAAATATATATTATACGCAAACACACGAAAATAATATACAAACTTGGGTGAACCATTCATTCAGCGCCTTCTGCAAACAACTCTGTCCGGTTAAATTACACGGTAAGAATGTGTAATTTGTCCGATGATGGGAGACGCGTAAAACCCGAGGCTATACATGTTATATTATATAAATTAAAAAATACAGTGAAAACTGGGGTGGAGACGCCCTACGAAAATTAATTATACGTTTTCACTCTGCTGCAGCTCCCATTTTTTTTCGCGTCTACTCATCTGACAATTGACGTCGATGGGGTCAACAGTTATAATAACTTTCTGGGTGGGGGGTAGGAAAAAATCGAGGGACGGCGTTTTTCCGCCCTTTTGTATTATGTCACGAACACTGAATTGGCCGCCATTAAAGGGGGGAGTCACGCGGAGAAATTAACCGTTATGACGTGCTCTGCAGCAGTGTTATAATAACGAAAGACCTCTCGACTACGCTGCATAGCCGCCCGAGTTGTTAACCCCAAGGCATTACAATATAGTACTATACAGTATAGCTACCGGCCGATCGTGATTCCGTATACACGTTTTAATAAACAGTTTATATATATATATTGGTAAATGCAATTACTGTACATCGTTGTGTATATATTATACATTATATTGTGTAAATATATTTGTGCACGTTCTCACTCTATTAATAACAGTGCTGTTCGACAGTAGCGCACAACTTATATTATACAGGGTAATTGTAATTCACCAAGCTCGCTCACCCATATTTTTACCCGATTCCAAATTCGAACAAGAGGTTTTCAGTTAATGTTTATACTAAGGTTAACGATCTTTAAAAATGGTTTGACAAAAATATAAATCATTTGTAATATTGGAGATAGTATTTTTTATACTTGGACCGTTTTTAAAAATCATAAATCTTGATCGATTAATAATAATTATTATAATTTCCAAATCACCATAGCCCACTACCCCAATATTTTTCAAACCTATTATCTTGGACATTTTGGCAAAGTAGTACGAAAAATCTCAAGAGTTTGAAAATAATCTTTAAGTATATTTTTAAAATTCCTATGGGTAATCAAATTTTGAATAACTGCATTATTGAAGTAGAAAGGTAACGAGTAATGAGCATGCTTGGTAAATCACTCTGTATATAACATATTATTATATAGTATACTAGTATACATGAGTGCCTACTGTTGCAAGTCTGCAACTCTGGAAGTAGAACGATCGATGGAGAGAGATTTAGCACGTATAATATGAGTACTCGTCAAATTTGGTTCGCCCATTTTGAATATGTACAGCGATGTATTGTTTATTAACACTATTGCAACAGACTGTATTATATTTTAAGGGTACCTACATTATATGTCATATACCTATATAAGTATTGAGTGCATCGCGGGCCTCCAACATACTACGCTTGCCATCGACAACATCGGGGGTTTAAAAATATTTTATACACGTGTAGCGATTTCTCTGCAGTCGGCAAATTTTCGTCTGCAAATCGATATAGTAGGTATAGATTGAGTCTGGATGGAGATGTTGAGAACATCTATGGATGGTAGGTAGTTATGTATAATAATTAATATTATGGAATGCTAAAGCTGAAATTTGAAACTTATGTTAAGTATTATTACCTACTGATTTCGATGTCCCTATATACCTAAGCAATTCGGTAACGTGTTATATTATAAACAAAAAATATATTTTGAACTAGGTATTTAATATACGAAAATATAGATTTAACAATATTTGTTATATATTTATACCTATTATAGGAATTGCACTATTTTTGGTAGACGTTATATCTGAATAGCATCTAAATTATTTTTCTAAAATCACTTACTTCATTTTTATTTAAAACGGTTTTCATACTATAACCTTTTAAATTGTAATTTTTAATTCAACTATATCTATATTATTATAACTACGGTGTACGACTAGTTTACATAATTTCTTGTTGACAATATAGTTTATATACACCACAGGTATTTAAATAAACGAGTAGGTATAATATTAATAATAATGATATCTTTATTTTTTCGCAAATATATACACAAAATACAAAAGAACCCAACCAAACAACAAAGTTAGTGGCTTTGCGCGGCGGATGGGCTACTACCAGTCGCGCAATGTGACTGAAAGTAAGTAACGCCCGCTGATACTAGTTCCCGGATGGGTGACCACGGTTTGTAGTAGTAAAAACATACCCGTGTTTGTTCACCTACCGTAAAAACACCTTATCGTACCAACCCTACTGACCACAGGTCATAGTCGCTGGGTTTAAGTTCAATAATTTTGTTATTAAAACAACAACAACAAAGTTTGTATGTGGTTGTGTTGGAAATTATACTCGTGTATCCTCGTATTCACTGCGCCTATCGCGTGACGGCTATAGCAACCAACATCAGGTAAATTCAATGATTAGTTGTGGTAATTATATATATAATTATTAGATTTGCTCTATAACGTTAACGCACCGCGGAGAAATTTAAATTTTTATACACGTTTTCAAACAATTGTTTCTTAGTCTAAACTATTTATAAATGCTTGTTTTTATACATCTTTACTAAACTTATTTTTTATTTTTTAAGATCAACATGGGCCATTGGGTGGACAAACTACAAAGGGATCATTATGAATTTATATTTAAGTATTTAACATTATTTTAATTATATACTAATATAGTGTACATTTCAGGATTGTTTTTCAAATTTTAGATTGGAGTTTGGTAGCAGTGATGAATTTGATGATGAGGTTGACTCTGGAGAGATTAATTTTATTGACTGGTATTTTATGAACATATTTTTTAATTATTATTTTGTCTCTACTGTGCATTAAATCGTGTTTAGATGCTCCGTGAGGTACCTAAAAATATATATATTGATTATTCTTTAAGAATAATATTCGAAAATACTCATACATTTTATGAAGTGTCGAATGTGCTACCATCATATTATATTGGCGTTGCGAAAAATGTGTTTACGAACATTTTCAGTTTAAAGCAAAGTCCACGGTGGAACCTACCATAAAACATAGGCAAGTGCAATAATTGTAACTATATAATATATATTTTAATAGATATATGTATATGTTATATTATGAAAAAAAAAATCTACGCATAGAGAAATTTACTGATAATTGTTAGTTTTCCTTTGAAATATGTCCACAGATAATCTTCAGATCCCGTGTAAAAGTAATATTATTCATAATTTCATCGTAGTTGTTTGTATTTTATTTACAAAATATAGTAGGTAGCGTAAATTATTAAATATTTTTCAACATATTATAACTTGAAGGTTATTAAACGTACGTAAGTCTAATATTTAAATGTAAGCTTACATAGCCAAAAGTCCTACTTTCAATCAGCTAAGATGTAATAGGTACCTACACTATATATAATGTATGAAATTATAATGATTATTTGATACATACGTTGTTATTATAATATATTCAAATTTAAGAATAATTACAAGGTTTGACAATGTTATGATTGTTAAATAAACACTATCGATTTAGATTCAGAGAACATAAAGATACTTATAAAACTATAAACGCTACTCTTACCTTTGAATAATATAATTTAATTGGATTATATTTCATATGTGGTGAATCGATTGCAAAACGAGCACTCGAAATACAGGAAATTTGCACGCGAGAATTTTTACTATATTACTTTGTTTATACCTACAGACACGGCAGACTTCGGCAAATAAGTCGTCTTCTCGACATGAGAAAACAATAAGACGGTCGTAACTCGAAGAACAGCTGGTTTTTGAAAACAACTTCACGGTGTAGGTTCTCTCATATAAAGTACTGAACACCATAATATTATACGACCAATCACGGTGTTGAACGACTGTACGAGGGCTTCTTGTCAAGTTTGAAGTCGGTCCGTGGATCGTGCCGTATTATGATATATACGGTGTGACTGCGTGAGAGTACCTACATAAATGTTTATAATTTATTTCATAAAATGTACTAACCATAGGTACCTATGATGTCATGATGACAATGGTTTGATAAATTAAATCTCATTGTGACTATTGATTATGTGGTGTATCTATAATGAATACCTCTTAAAAAAATAAAATATTAAATTGGTGTCAGAAACGGCACCCGCACATATTACCTATGTAATGGATTAATGGATGATAATGCTTTAGTGTATGTAAGTATTTATAGATATGTATAATAATTATTTCTACACGGTATATACCTACATAGACAAATGGCTAAACATCATGATGTACAGTGGCGTACAAATGGTGAGGGGAGGGGCTCAGGATAAATCCCCCCCCCCCAAAAAAAATTATTTTAAGAAACTTGGTTTTGAAACGGTTAGAATGAAAAATATACAAGAATCTGAATATATTAACTATGATCTATCATAGAACTTATTGTGTTGGGTGAAGCACTCCGATACATAGGTAAAACTGCGGGTCAGCCCATCGTCTGACCTAATGCTGAATGGATAACATGCTGACTTAGTACATTTTAAAATTTATATAAAAACTTATTTTGTAATTAGAATTTTTTTTCATATTGATAATTTGGCCTGTCTAATAAAATTTTGAAGTTTCGCCTATGCTCCAATATATACATAACAATATGTATATAATTTAATCCCCAACCCCATTAGAAAATTGAATGTAAGCCTCTGATTATGTAACATAATAGCACATAATATATTATTATGTTGGTCCAAATATAAAGTCGTATTGTTCTGAATGTGATGATTTCAGTAGTAATCAACAAATGTTCACATTTCCGAGTAAAGCTAAAATGCACTAAATAAATACGCCAACCATGTACTCAATAATTTTGACAAACGTCAAGTAACAGTATAATTATTTAAAATTACTTAGTTTAGAAATAAAAATAATATTATGCATAATGTATTAATGTATATGTATTTGAAGATAATTCCATAAAGATGATAATATACTAATATAGTGTCACATCATTGGATCATTCCAAAGTGTAGGTACATTATCCTGAATATTTTGCTAAGAATTAACTTAATATTATTATTTTACACAGTTTTTGAAATTGGTTTTCTAACTTTCTATTCCATAATAATCAATGGGTTGAAAATCTGATTCGCAACAGAAGAATATTAAACAAACTGCGATAAAAAAAAAATAGTTAAATATAGGTATAAATTAAAACTCCACAATCCATACTGCTCGATGCTCAAATCTCAAACCTTTTAGATAATAGGTATAAGAAATATTGGTATTAAAATAATAATACCAAACGAATAAAAATATTTAGAAATGGAATTAATATACATTACATTTTGATAGAAAAACTAACCTTGTAAACTTTTAAAATAATAACAACTAAAAAAATAATATAGTATAAACTCATGAGAGTTAATTGACATACTATATTTTTACCTTTAATACGAGCTAGGTATTGATTTATTATCACACACAATAGGTATATTCACCCTTAATATTAATAAAAAATTAAAATATATTCATAAATGTCAAAAATGATTGATTATCTATTTTTAATTACTTAAGTACAATAATTTATATTATAATAATTCCACCCTCCGAATATGTATTTGAGTATTCAGACTATGTATATTTTTTTCAAAATTTCTAATAACTAATATATTATCTGTAGTTATTTTTAAAAACACAAAATCATTGTCTACAATTTTATTTAAAACTGCGTATTATATAATTATTGAAGTCAATATAGTATAAAATAGATTAGAATTCATTATTTGATACCTTCTTAAATTTACTAGATACCTTAGATATAATTATTAATGAATGGTTTGTCTTGAATGATAGGTATACAAATAAAATTAAAAAATGTGTATTTAGAAATAATATTAAGTACCTTATACCTAGGTAAGATTACTGAAATATTGGAATTTCCATATACAACAAAAGTTTTGCTATATTTATCCCACATATATATAAAATGGTATACAACCCGTCTCAAAAGTGTTTTTTTTCTATAAAATATACAACATTTTTGTGGATTTAATCTGCATCAATTTATAACCACGAAAAAAAAATATATAAAACAACTGTCAGATGGAAAACATTTTTAGCGGATTTAGAAAATAATGACGTTAAGTCGACAAAGAAGTATTGGATATAGTGATAGTCACTTTTTTATTGAATTTGAAAATATTATTTGATGCAGAGATATAAATTGTATTTAAATGTTTGAATTCGATACATAAAGATGAGTGTAAACAACGCTGCACGGCTACACATTTTATCTTACTAAAGTTGACTGTATAATGTGTATATAAAATATATTTCTCTATAGGTACTTGAATTATAATGGTAATTTTATACTATAATAATAATATAATACTTGCGATGGATAAGTCAATACAGGTAGGTATTTTTTGTACGACGAAATTCACCAAATAAGTTTATTTTGAATTGAACCATGTAGTTCTCAATTTTTTTTATAAAAAGTGGTAAAAATAATTAATTAATTAATATGCATACAACCACCCAGTTTTAAAAAAAAAATCAATAACCTTTTGGTAAATTGAGTTCCACGCAGAATTATTATGATTTACGTTAATAGCATTTAAGTATATAATACAAGCTATTGTATAGTTTATTATTATACAGATAAAAATATAAAATACACATAAACAGTCTGAAAATATGAGTCTATATTATAATCTATATATTTGTTGTATTGTCCAGCACGTATAAAATAGTTGAAAATATATGATTTAGCTTTATACAATATTTCCTCATTAAAATTGTAGTTTGACACGTAAAAATAAAATGATGCTTCAAAAATGTTATCTGTTTTTGACACTTATGCTCCGGGGAAGTTTTCACCTACGTTCTCCACTCACCTTTAATCCGGATTTTACCAAACCCGATGGTACTTTAGGTAGAAAGTTTTGGTCATGTCAAACGCCGTTGAAAAATACATATACTTTGTAGTTTATTCAACTGTTATAGAACATGATGGGAATCTCTATAATCTCTATAGGTGGCGATTTTTAAGTTTAACCATTTTCAACCAGAGAAATTTTGCACAACTAGTAAACGCCAAAACATTAGATACCTAGTGATGATATATGTATATAGTCTATACAATATAATTTAAAATTACTTAAACGAATAAAATATGATATGTGTAAGTGGGTATAATATCTTTAAGTGTACAAGTTAATAAAATATATATTTCTTCACCACTGGTCCGATTATGATTATATATTTCGTACGTAAACCAAATAGCTCGTAACAGTTGTTGTAATCATCCATTATTTTATATTCAGATGATTATTATGAAACAGTTAACATATAACAATATAGGTGTCGAGTGAATAATTATGTATAACTGTGAATCAACGCAAATGTTTTGAATTGACCGAAGTCACATCACCAGAATGTCCATGCAATATCGCCATACCTGATGGTGTTATATTATACTCAAGGTTAATCTTTAGTTACCCTTTTGATGCAAACATCACATAAATATAATATTCATATACCTACCATTTGCGTTCGTGTTTTCGTTCTACAATATAATATTATTATCTTTATATTATTATATTATTAGAATTATAACTTTAAGTATACACTGACGATATACATAACAGCTCTCGGATGTCGTGCACGTAATATTATTTTCTCGTCAATGTTATCTATTCTCTCGCCCTTCATCACTGAAGTCTGGTATCGTTCCAGAATTTAATATAAATGACGAGATGATAATTATTTATAATATTATATACATGCGGCCGTACCGATGACTAGCTGCAGCCTGCAACCATCATATATTATGATATAGGTTCGTCGTATATATTATATTCTATATACGAGCCAACGGACGCGTATACACACTCTTACTGAACACACACATATGTACATAGTAATGGGATAAATATATATATATATGTACAACACACAACATTATATACACACGAATGATATCGAAACCCGCGCGGGAATACAATACAGTATAATACGAACCTACGTCTTTATCGCCAAAAACCATCTCCCGATGACAGCCGAACGCTCGTAATTACCGATGGCAGGCGGACTATATTATATTATATTATACATGTATGATATATGTATATAATATCTGTAACTCACACACACACACACACACACACACACATATGTAGGTAGACATGACGTATTATATGTATATATATTATACAGGTATAGGAAGGTATACGTAAGTGTACACGGACCACGGTAGCCGGGTAAAAACCGGCGTATACCTGTGTGTTATGACAGCTCAAGTTTTGGTGCGCAGTCATCGTGGCTAATGACTCCCGGTGGCGTCTTATTCATCTCTCCGGCGTCTTCGTGACCGCCTCTCTCCGCGGACCCCAATCATCCGCGCCAGAGTCGGTATAATATTATACCCGTTGTTTATCCTCTTTATATATATTATATATCATTATTATATACACGCGTATATAATATACGCATCGCCACCGCGCACACATATAATATTATAGGTAGGTACGTACATTATACGCGAGTATTGTATGTATAAGACGTATAATATAATATATACATACTATTATAACCTACGAATACGCCGCTGTACGGCGTTATGTATATGCAGAGTGCGTGCGTACATGTGTTTCGAGACGTGTACCGATGATGAGGGGAGGTCCGAGGGAATGAGGAAAGAAAAATCAAAAAAAAAATCTCGTATCACGAAAAGATCTCTCGGCGACTGAATGGACGCCGCCGCCGCCGCCAGCGAGTGCTACCATTATTGTTATTATTATGTTATTATATGCGCCCATAGAGTGGGTTTTTAATACCACGTTCCACCGAATCTTGTGTGACTTGATGTACGAGAAATAAAAAGCTACATAACCGAATAAAGAACACAAATCAAAGTGTATTACCTAAGTGTAATAGAATTTATAATAACATATCGGATTCCATATAGTTGTGCAAGTATATATTAAATATAATGCGTATATAATTCAATAGGTATTTAAAAATAAAACTTACATTTTCTCGCCATCACAACTGAGAGCAAATCATTAAAACAAATAACAATGCGAGGATATCCGAATAATATATATAAATTTAACAGAACGATGTTTACGGTGTAATTATATTACGGGTTTTAGGCTAAAATTATAATTATTGATTCCTCCTGACGTTGACACTAATGAGTCTGATGCACAGAAAATAGTTTATCAAAAATTCGTTATAGGTGCTCGTATTCCAAGCTTCTTACGTGAATCCGGAGTGAATAATGAAGGTATAAGGTATCCATTCATATAGAAAACGTCACATACATATTTTTCTAGAATATTTTTGACTGTAACGAATAGTATCACATATATTTCTATATATTTGGTGAATTTTTCTTTTCCTTGTAGATTTATTTATTTATTTTATTTTATTTAATATCAAAAAATGATTATTAGGCCTCACTGAGTTTAAACCCGTGTGGAGGCCTAAAATAGATAGGTGTATATATAGTTTATTTATTTATTAACAACTTGAATAATATAAAACTAGGTGTAAGGTTATAATCAGGGATTAAGTACATACGTTTTTAATTTTCAAGTTTTCTAATAAAATTAATATGGGTAAGTACCTATATTTTTTCGTTGGTAATTTAATAACGTTTTTAATATATTCATTTAAAAAATATGTTTATTACTAGGAATATGTAGGTACCTATAATTTTTGTTTTTAAATAAACTTCATAATATGATATTATTTTTATGCTTCTTTATTCTATGAACCATGATTTTCTTTTTTTTATCATATACCATGTGTCCACATTCACTTATCGTTTTACATATTTGAACTAATTTTGCAATAAAAGAATTTTGAATTAAGAACTAAAAATGAAATCTTATTAGTTTCATTTATTACTTCAATATAATAATTATAATACCTATGTCTTTATGTTTTGGTCACATTACGTATATCGGTTAATGACTATTAGGGGATTTAGGGATTGACTGAAATAAATAGCTAAATAGCATGTATAGTTATATTTGTACCTTCTTAAAAATATAAGGTATTATTAGTATAAGCCATAAGGTATTATTATAATTTATAAGTATTAATTATAAGCCAATAAAATATATATTTTATATCAAATTCAAATACTTAATAACGATTAAAAAATATTGATTAATGTGATAGGTATATAATATGTATATATCGTTAATTTAAAAATGTGACTTACGTTTTTATTTATTCGGGTTAATCTAATCGTTTCAGCTTTTAACGTAAAAAACGTGTTTAATCCCTGAATGTGCCATTGCATTGAACTATATATTAGTTTCTCCGAAAAATATTAGAAATGTCGTTGTCTTTCCCCTGCACGATCCTTCCTGGTTCCCGGTCAGTGAAGGTTTATAATAATATGTGAATTACATGCGAGTGTCGAGCACACGTGCCATACCTTATTGTTTCGAATATCGGCAATGTGTGCATAGTCCTCAAATGCGTATATAATATTATATTAAGTAATCTGCTCACGGTTTACGCGATTTCGTATAAATTATATTACATTGATGACATGACTACTATATTATAATATTATGCATAACGTGTCGGTACACGCATTTATAATTCTGAAGCTGGCATATAGTGCGAAAAAAAACCCACGACATCTTCAACGACAAATGGTAAAATGTACGTATAAACACATTTCTGTTTTACGAACAGGGGGAGTGATTTAGAGAGAAAACTTTTTACAGCTCCAATTATTACGTATACCCAGGCATATATAACGGCTCGAGCGATGCAGCACTTTTATATCTTGTCGTGAAAAAAAAAATAATATTATATTCGTTACACCATAATCATTAAAAAATAATATTGCAGTCCTTAAAAGCAACGGTAAAAAAAACGGTGAAGAGCGTCCTTATTATTGGAATCGCCCGGGTTTTACCTGCTTTTTTTTTTATTTTTACGCGCATAATTGATTAAATTATCAATGGTGTGATTTCATCCGTGTTTAAAATAATCATTAAAATAATAATATTATACATCGTCTGGACTCTGGGCGCACACCTATAATTATACCTGATGAATGAAACGCTGCAGTGTAGATCTTTTGTATAAGTTTCCAAATAAAGAGAGGAAAGGTCGATTTTCCTGCAGTGTTTTTTTATTAGAAATAAAGGCTTTCTACTTCTAGATCATTAACCTACTATACGATACAATAAATTATGTTATTTTAACTAAATTTAACTTAACTTATTTTGGGTTTTTGATTACATTACATTGATTTTTTTTATGTATATAAAAATGTCTATTACAATGGTATTGTCATCATAATATCATTTATATGTTAGTATATCAATTATGTACTAATATCTTAAAATAATACATGTATGAGGAGGGTGTTATGTTTCCCAAGTACTTCTTCTATTGTGGAATTGTAGATAAGTTGTTTAATATGTGTTTGGAAATGACACGTGAAAAATGTTGTGTTATATGTAGAACAATGTGTTTGATCGTGAGAGGTTCTTCGCCGTACCTATATAATGCAGGCTGCATAGTTTGGTATTTGTTCGTGCTCGATAAGGTAGTTGTGGGTGAGGTTAGTGTTCCTGATCCATACTCAAGTGGTAATAATGAGATACCTATATTATTAGTGGGAGTATATTATATCCTATTTATGTATACATATGATTTCATTGATATTTTAGGTATATCTTTAGTTTGTTACCAACTTTTTTTATTGACATTTTTTAGGTACCTACTTTTAGAGGAGTACCCAAAAATGTTCTTATTGTACTTTTAAACATCCTAAGCTATCTACTGTGTCTAGACTGTGTTTTAAAGAAATATTTGTTCGATCTTTCTCAATGGTTTTTATGCGAGTCAGGTAAAACTAATGCCTATCCCGTCAAACATATTAGAAGAATTAGTATTATAGACTATGGTAATATATTATAATACTGGCATTATATATATCTTATTTAATATTTCATTAGATTAAAATTTTTTTTTTATGGTCTAGAGCCCGACAACTATGACCATTAGCTTTTTTAGTAGGGGTTACGGTAATAACGGTTGGGAAAGTTGGAACGGTTGGTTTAATTGGTTTGGTAGGTACGATTGGTTGGCAATACGTGTATGTGCGGCAAGGTTTTTGTTCACTAAATACCCGGGTGGTCAGTGGTCACCCATCCGAGTACTAATGGCAGTGGCCGTTGCTTACTCTCAATCACGTCGAGTGATTGATTTCAGTCACTGCGCCGCGCCGATTCACAGATTTTAATTCATTGCCATTATAACAGTAGATGTTTAATATTATAATATCGTTATGCTAAAGCATATAGTATAGGTAATTTTTAAATCGTAATTATGGATAAGAGAGACATAAAGATAGAGATAGAGATTATTTATACCTGATAATGTAACACTAGTGTACTGCTGTATGGTATATTTTGTTCTAACAACGTCGAAATACCCTCTGGTATTATTATCCTCTTAACGAACTCTCCCAGCCTGTTGCCAGAATCGTATAATAATATTATATTATTATAATACGTACCCTGGAGTACACACAAGTAGGTAACAATATTATACCTCCGATTGTTGTTTTTCTAGTTTTTTTTAATCAAATCCAAAATCATTGTCATCGACCGGAGTTAATAAATGCGACGCCGCCACCACACACATAATATATTTTATTGGTGGTATAGGTACATTCAACTTGGATGGACGAATTTAATGTATTTACATACGTATATATTTAAAGGCGTACAACAACACATTTACACATGCAAGTCCATTATAATATACAACACGAGTACATGACCAAGTCTATCCGTGTGGAACGTTCAGACTCACGAACCGAGCTCAGACTCTTAAAAGGACTCTCGATAACGCACTATTTTTATACCGTTACCACTTACTGTATTATATATTTAGATATGTACAAGTATTGTAATATGCGTATTACGGATAGGTACCAAGGTCATACGTCAACGTCAAAACCTGAAGGTTAGGTCGTCGTATACACTCTTACACGTAGGTATACCTATAGACTTTGTAATATTATATTATACATCGGTATACTGACCCAACAACAATACAATAGGTATTACTTTGATTATATTATTTGTTTTGTGTTTAAGTTTTAAGATTGAAATGTTACCTTTTTAAGTAATAATATACGCGGTATAATAATATTATGTGGAGGAAAGCAATCACGCGCGTAATGTAAATATTGTAAACAAGGTGATGCCCGACATGTTCACAAATGTACATTGCTAAGTCGCTACCGTGACAAACGTCTACTGTAAGTCGTAACACGTGGTGTATACACGGGTCTCGGCCGGTTTATGATTAAAGTTGTTATAATTTTATTATTACGTAGGCGGCAATCTTTTAATAAATGAAAACTACTCGTAAAATTTAAAATCAATCCGATTGGCGATGAGTGAAAACCACAAGTCCAAATTCGATTTAATTGTCAAATAGTTAAAGCAGTCAATCCCGTTTTTGATAAATACCACAAATAGTTTTAAAAATACGTAATTTTACGAAAATAAATTTAAGACAATTTCTTATTCCTACTGCACAAAAAAAAAATTAAAGTTACAATACTCAAATAACACGCAAATTTTAAGATAAATTAACATTTTTTTACACTTAATAAATTATATACGAACATGAAATTTTGATCATGTTCTATCATATTATTGAGACCAACGCAACGGTTTTATGTATCAAGTTTCTAAATCATTATTATTTTTGCTAGACAAACCAGTAGGAATAGACATAAATATTATAATATACCCGTTTTTCTCCACATTCCCCTAACACTATCGTTTTTTAGAATGTATTTTTAGTATTTGTCACGATATTTCCCCCAGGCGGTCTATTATTCGCAGTCTAATAAATGCATTTTAAATGTATGAGAACGTTTGGTTGGTTAATAGCGATGTAATACGAGTAAATCAAATCGCACCATCAGAATATTAATGTTGGTGTTTAAAGTAGTAACACAAAAATAAGACATTAACCTGTACTGAAGCACTCAACATTGATGTAAAATGTACGAAAGTTATCGTGTTTAAGGCACTGTAAACTATCAACATTTTTTATTATGTTTATCAATATCAGATAATACATTATAGCTCAGTTGGCAGGCATACGTATCAGCTAGGTATTATACATGATATTAATGTAATTTATTGTATTAAGTAATTATTGTAATTGACTTGGCTGAAATAAATAAATAAATATTATTATTATACTAAAATATGTTGCAAGCCTATAAGGATTACATTTATGGAGTTTATTTTTCGCCATATGTTGATGAATATACATTATTACAAATATATAGCATACTTATACCATTACAGTTAATATAATTGGAAACATACTTCATGGTAAGATCTTATAGTAGCCCATCTTACCTAAAATTTATATTATACTATTCTCACCTACTTTAAAGAAATAATATTTCATACAAAAATCATAATTTTTTAAAAGTATTTTAAGTAGTAAGTTAGTACTTAGTTTGTTTTTTTTTTACCTCATGTCCAAGCTTTACCACAACCATCATGGAGCAAGATAGAAAAACCTGATCCTTCTAGAAAAGCCAAAATATTTTTTTTTAAAGTTACAAGTTTACAACACTTAAAATGTGTATGCAAATTTATATATTACATTTATTTTCGTATACTTTGGTAGTCTAACACTTATTATAAAATACAATTAAAATTAATTTATATATTAAAAAAAATATGACGAAAAATGGTTTACAAGTGTCTCGTCATATTATTATGTCGATAAAAAAAAATAACCTAAACATTTTGTCCGACATCTAAACGTAGGGGAGAAGTGTATGGAAAGAGGATTTTTGTATTGTGTCGTCAGTATATATATATATATTATTATGATGCATATATAGGAACAGATAGAAAGGCTATACACATACACAGACACAAACTCGTATTATATAATATAATATAATGTCTACGGCCGCCATTATGTCGCGTTGACTGCGAACTGCGAAACCCTCGACACGCGCGTTATTATCGGGGTTCGCCGACATATACGTATATTATTATATATGTACGATGGGGACGAGAGGGCGCGACGTATGCGGTTTATTCTGGACCATTAGGTCTCCAAAGCCGATTGTGCCGTTTATGTGCCGTACACTGTATATAACATTATATATTTTATATATATATAGTAAGTATAATATAGTCCGTATAGTGCGTATAATATAATACATATGTATATACACGAACGAGTACGCTGGGTGACTCGAAGAGAAGGGTAGTACATTTGCACGAAATCGGAGGGCACCGCATACATCGACGGCTATATATATTATAATATACCATTCGCGTATTATGTTCTAATATTATCATGCGTCAACATTATTCGTTTTTTTTGTTACTTATTTTAGGTAAATATAAATATGTATATCACATATATTATATAAATATGCCTATAAGCAGCGTACATCATAATATCTACTCTCTCGTCGACCACAATAATATTTTTAAATTTACATTTTTCATTATAATTTACCTCCTGAAAAGTGGTACTCATAAGTAGGTATAATATATTAAAAAAATCGTAAATATACGTATATTTTATGCCTATAATATACCTAGGCACAATTATTTTTATATGGATATTTTGAACTTTAGATTTTTTGGACATAAATGAAAAATAACGAGTTTTTCTTTATTAACATTTCTTTGCGACATTTTCAAAATATTTAAACAAATATTAAACTGTATTTATAACACGATTTCAATCACACCGTTCTAATATGTATAGGTACTTTGGTAAATTATCTTATTAATGTTAATAGATTTATGAAATAATATTGTAATAACTATTATATTTATTATATATTCGAAGTTTTTGACAACAATTAGTTCAAAATACCATATTAAGAATTGAAAAATAAATTATAAAAAGTAATATCATGGGTTTAGATTAAAGTAGGTAATATAATAAAATAAATAATCGATAAAATATCTATAGAAATATAGATGGACCGGCACTTCCACTCAGGTTCGTTTTTTATGTAGGTATACAGCCATTTAGTGACCATTGTGACCACTGCAGTCTCTTCAATACACTTAAAAACTACTATACAGTCGACCGATTTTTCCGGTCATCTTTAAATTTGATTTTTAAGCGAAATTTGCATAAAATAATACGTTAATCCGGTATTCAGGTGATTCACCAAATTTTTCTTCTAAGTAGTTATACCTAACACTAGAAAACGGTAAATCATAATGTATCACTGTATCAGATAAAAATATTAAAATAATTTTTATGAATATTTATCGAATATTTATGACCAGAACCTAATAAAAAGTAAATAAATTAAAATTAAAAACGCATACCGTATGTGATACATTAGAAATTCATTTTTATTGTAAATGATCGTCAATTGGTCTATGTTTATTACCCAAAAAAGAAACAACTGACTTTGAAACTACAATTTTAAATTATATGCATGCAATTTAGCCAATAAGTATTATTTTGTATTATTTAGTCGATTTAATTTAATACAGGCTTGGTATCGTCAACTGCAAAGATTTTCTATCGACTGAATACCAAAATCAATGATCCGAAAATGACTAATATCTCTAATATCCCATAAGACCATCAATAAATTGATAATGAAACCGCCATCGCCACAATAAAAGAGAAAAATCTATAACCTACTACAGAAATGGAATTATTTACGTCAATACAATAATAAAGGTATACCGAGTATAGGTATTTATTAAAACGAAATATATTTTCGTTGCAATTGTGTAATATACCTAGTATGTTACTTAAACCTGTTACAAAAAAAATATGCTATAAATTATACATTAATTTTTTATTGACTAAATTCGCTCGGAATCTAAAAAATATATTTTACATTTATACACTCATATACAAATATATATATTACACAAATAATATATTCTGCATGCAGAATAGTCTGTAGAAATTGTTTCAGAGGAAACGGATATCGGTCAATGTCTCAATATTGGTGGAAAACACCGAGGGAAAGGTGTACAATTTTTGCGAAAACATGTTATGCTTATGCACAATACGAAATACGTATGCATTGTAATCATACTACATTACTATAAGCCATAGTCGTAGGTATGGTACAAGTATAACTAAATGTATATACGGGTATATATTGTATAAATGTATATAAATATGTATATAAAAAATGAAAAAAACGCTGGTCGTCATCGTGACATCGGTGTTGCCCGTGTGAACGTATATATATAATATATATATATATATGTACTAACCATTTGTGAAGAGAAAAATCAAATTACACCGCGTGTCATCTGCATAATATTGTATTGTATATAAGGGAGTGTAACGAGCGGAAGACGTCGTTTTACGCACCGCGAGTGAGGGTAGTGGGGCTCGAAAATTTCGACGGGGTAACATTCCCGCGTATTGGCGCGTATTATTACTGTGAAGGTTGTTGACAGGAATAAATAATAATAATAATAATAATATATATTATAGTTGTCGTAAATAACCTCCGTTTTTACCGAATGAATTTATAAAAATGTTTACCTACTATGATACTTATTTTTAACCGATTTAGTTGTTACCTCCAAGTAGGTACGTATATAATATATAGCACTGCATTTATTTAATATTATTTACTATATGACTATATTATACCTACAATATAATATAATGTACGATCGTTACGCATCTGGATAAAGCTCAACCTGCCGTAAACGATATTTGATTTGACCCTTTCTGTGGGCATATAATATAATATTATATTATATATACTTAATATGTATGTGTATATGTTGTGTGTGCATCTCGACATTTCGTGTACACTCAGACGCTCATCCATATTATATTATATTGTTACAACATAAATGTGTGTATCGTATGAGTATAGGCATTGTGTGTTGTATAATTATGTTAAAGATACGTGTCACATTCAATATATTAACAGTTGAAATAATTATAGAAAATATTTTTCTTTATTCTCTCCAATACGACGGAAATTGTGTTGTGGTAATTATTAAATTTATTACACTAAATATCCGTATCATTTATTGTTGTAGGTGGGATGTAGAAAATACAGTATATAATTCAATCAGTTTTTTTTTTATTTAACGCGTTTGCATAAGCTCTGCAGACTGCAGCAGTTGTGACACTGACTATTTTAACGATGAAAATAAAAATATTAATAACTTTGAATACATAGTGTAGAAAAAATTTAAGCTTTAATCTATAGTAAAAATGTTTGGTAATTACAATAAAAAAATTTTATTCAGTAGACTTGTCAAGGCTTTAATATTTACTGCCTGGTTAGTAATAACATGAGGGGTTAAGAATAACGTATAATACATCTTGATGTATAATATAATTACAGTCATTTAAAATTATTAATGTCCAATAATTTTTGGTTAATATATAGATTATATATGCATTCTAAATAAATCATCAAGATCTGCCGTCTATGCTATTTTAATAGACTTTATATATAAATGAATGTAATATTAATTTAAAAATTATAATTTTACCATTATTTATACGTTTTTTAAATTTAACACTGTCCTAATGGCTAATAAACTAGTCTATAACTATATTATATTATATTTATTATTGTTTTTCTTAAGTTTAATATTTAACATTCAGTCGAAATGTCTCCACGTGATCACCAAACCCTCTTTTTGAAGTTTTCAAAAACACACTCCTATATTAAGACCTTAGCTCTATTCAACCTTCCCAAAATGTTACAAAAGCTCTTCTTAAAATTTTCATCCCAATCTATACTAAACCACCAAAATCCTCTAGCCACTGACGTCTAAATTATCATCTGCCACAATCACAGTTAGTAATGCACTAATGCCCAGCTTGTTTTCTTAGGCAGGCCACCAAAATAAAGATAAAATATAAAATAATAAAAAATGAAAGAATTTAAATAATATATTATATATATATTTATTTTTTTATAATATACCTATACTTTGTTTCAACTTAAAAATTGACCTGGTCGGGCATCATAGCCTGCTATTAAATATCTAAAATACAGTTGATGCCGTGCATATTATTTAAATAAAAATTAAACTTCTCACTGCACAAAATTTGATCAACGAAAAGACACTTCAACAAATAACTAATAATATCTCATTGACTCCCTACCTATAGGTTAGTTTATCAAATAAGAGTAAATCTAGTATATTTATTCAATATTATGCAGTACCTACCTACAGCAATAAATACTAAAAATTAATTAATATATTTAAAAATACATAAAATCATCTTACTTGGATTATGTACCTACCTAGTTAACTTAACTTTACTTAACTTACGTGCTGAGTGCTAACCCAAACTTATAACAATATAATGTATTATTATCACGTGGACTCAATAACTTATCTAAAACGTTAAACAATTGTGAAACATTGAGGAATGATGTACATAAAACTATTTAGGATCTATGTTCTGAAATATAAAATCTTTTGTAGACTTCATTGCATGACAGATCAACTTTTTTAAACAACTTTCTTAAAGATGGCAACGGGTTTATGATGTGTTCATATGTGAAACTAAGACATAATACTAAGGTATAATGTATTTGTATTATAACTAAAACTAAGGAAAGTTAAAAAAACATATTTTGGAAATTAATGATTATAATAGTTATCGGAAAAATATAAATATTATTCTTGAAAGTAAAAACTGATGTATATTTTTTTTAAATATTTTCAAACAAAATACTAAACAAACAGTTATAATATATGGTTAGTTTCATATTTTATTGATTAAAAGAAACTTGAAAACGAAAATATTATTTAGCTAGCATATTTTATCAATATTAATATAATATAAAATATGAATTAAAAATTATTTTTATAATGTAGTATTATTTTTATATGGGCCAATACACGATAATAAATAGTAAGTAGGTAAGCTTGTACACTTCACTATCGCTAGGAAAATCCTTGGAGCGGGGTCCAGGGCAAATATAAAAATTCACGAGACCTAAAATTGTGTATTAATACAGACAAAAAATAAAAATAATTGAATGAAGTGCAGAGTAAAATTATGATAATTGTATTTTATATAAGTATAGTTAGTAAATAATAATATTTAATAACAAAATTAAAGTAATTTAACCTTTTACAAGGCATTTATCGACATGAAAAACACTAAACGCATATTATAATAGTATTATATAGACATGTAGTAATATTTTAGTATCGTTATGCACTTATGCTTGATACAACTGTATCATTTATACGGTTATAACACCCATATAAATAGAATAACAACCAAATAAATGGCGTATATTATGAAGGTACTAAGCACACCCAATCTGATTTGGCTATAATAAATATAGAAATATAATAATAATTAGGTATCTAATAATATTATTATATTTTATAAACATTTGTATTTAAATCAAGGATAATGTTTACATTTTATTTTTAATGACGAGGAGGAGATCTTTTACTGTATAGTTTATTCTCAACTTTGAATTTACAGGACTCTCTGTGACTACTAAACTCTATTGACGGCTCATGATGTGAGTTGTGGTGGGCCCCCCTCGTGGCTTATTTCGAACTTTAGTTTTCTGGGACTCCTAGCTCCTTGTAATCATTGAAACCTAGTAACGCCTTACGCCCATGATCACGAGATGTATTTTTATATACTATACAATAATATCACATGCACGTTACATGTAGCTACTAAAATTATGTTTAGACATATAATATGACTTTAATAATCAAACGGGTCCGAAACAACACCACAGAAAGTGTCAGTAAAACGGAGTGGAGCTGCATTCGTATGTGTCGTATGCGTACAGGGTGCGGTGACCATAATTTTAGGGACGATAGGCGTGTTCCGTCACTGGTATAACAACTGAGGGGGTGGCCGGCCCATCGGTGACAAGCTCATATTTTAAAACCATTATATTGTTGTTGATACGCTTCAGACGGACTGTTTTTGCCAGCCGACTTCGACGGATAGATCGCGCACCGATTACCTACTATAATAATAATACTATAATCGTGTGGCTTTAATACATCGTACAAGTTACGGTGGAAGCGATTCATTTGATTAGTATTCGTTATTAGTTATTAGTAATAACTTTCATAATATTATAATAGCGAGAAAAATATAATATTGTTGCCTTAACGAAACGGGACAACAAAAAATTTCGGTTTAACACGTCGAATATGTCTAAAGCAGGGAGTTACACATTCTGAAAAGTGAGTTTCACTTTCCAATTTTGGCATTGGTCCGAGTCAATCATATAAAAATTCGGTGGTCTGACTTCAGGCATGTCGGTTTATACCCATATATAATTTATTATTTAATATAACAGCTACAGGTATTTACCAAATACCTTACTATACCGAATGGTCGATATTCAGTTTTTTTTCATTATAGGTAGCTCTAAAACAGATTATTAGAAAAATACTAATAAAACAATAAGCGAGCTAATCATAATATTTTAGTGGAAATGTTACGTTCTTAAAAGAAATTTTATGCAAAAAAAAACGAATGCATTAAAACGTCACACGCCTAAGTAAAATGCACTTATAACCATGTTTCGACACGAACAAATTTTACAGAATTATTTTGATATATGTTATGATTTTAGCCTCACATTTTTTTTTTATTATTATTATGAAAGCCTCAGCATCTAAGGCCATTGGCTGTATCTACTATAAAACCTCACATTTTATACTTGAGAAATGTATATACTATATATATTGTTTATGTTCGCTAGAAGTTCAAATTAAAAATCATAAATATTATCATGATAACCTACCAAATATGCAAAGCTAGACATTTAGTGAAGCTCAAATAAAAAGTATAAATATAAGAAAAATGTAAAGTTTAATTTAATTTTTGATTAACTTAGATAGATATGTTAAAAGTTTATAAACTTTTTATGTTTTTGTTTATAACACAAGCCCACTTTTTTTTAATAACTTAAAACAATACAGTGTTTATGCTGAAGTTCATTGAGTTTTTCGTCACTAATAAATAAAATTCACACCAACCATTACACGAAATATTTTTTGACATGAAAACAATATCGATTAAAATATAATAAAATAAAATAAAATTGATAACTTAATAAAATGTCTAAACTTTATTAAAATGAAAATGTAATTAATTATATATATTCACGTTTTCTGGTTTTCACGACTAAAAAACATTTAAATTAATTTATAATAGCTAAAATGATAAATTAACGGAAACCTAAAAGTAACTAGTTTATAAGTTAATAAGTTAAAATAAAATACACTCTTTAACTAAACTTTAACATTTTAACTCGTTTGTACGCAGCCTTGAAAAAATGCACAGTGTTAACATTTTTATATAATACAATATAATTAACGGCCAACGGGGGGGGCAATGAGTAAAAATGTATTTAGTTTGGAAACATTTGTTTATTATAATATATGCATTGCCAAACATGCAGAAATTCGGTGATTTTAAAGTGTCAATAATTTCTTTTTCTTTATCATACTCATATATTATGTATGTTAGCGATACTTTCATTATATGTACATTTTATACATATATAACTTATATGACGTCATCGTCATCGCATCATGTATAGGATACGCATATAGGTATATAGGTTATACTTACACGTGCAGTACAATATATGAACAGGACTTGTTGGGATTATTGTTTTGGGATATACACAGATATATATTAGTCTGAGATTGATCGTACAAAGAGGGTTGTCGTATATATACCCCCTAGGCCTTTGCTTCCACCACCCGAAATCCACTCCATCGCGTGCTCTGTAGGTACTATACACATATTGTATATTACTCCCGCTCACGTGCAGCCCGACTGCTGCAGCGCACGCGACACTCTTATAATATGTAAACGAGCAAACATCAGCGCTGAAGTTATTTCGGATGATTGATAAACAGTCGTGTAAACGAGAGAGGCGCGCACAGTGTGTTGCCAAATTATGAAGCGTTTTCAAAGGGATCCACAAATACCAAAGGCTCTAACACGCGTTTATATAGCTGATTGACAGGACGTGTTAAGAAAAAAAAAATATATAGAAACAGAGAGAGAGAACGAGAGGAGAGATAAATTGTATGTATAAAAGACTTTAAATATTGCGTTCCATCGCGGTGCAATCGAATCACACGTGGTTCGAAAAAATATGTGCGGAGTGCATACAATTTTTGATTATTTTCTCTTTAGAGGGTGCTTTGGATTTTATAATATAAAAGCCAATTTCAAATATCAATATTACATGTACTGCATTCAATTACAGTTGTAATTATACTTTGTGCTGGAAAATTCGTGAGTTTTTCAAAATACGTATGCACTATATTAAAGTTTAGGTATACACAACTATTTTGAAAAATACCCGATATTTAAATCCCAGCACAACCATGCAATAATTTAAGTACTAAATTACTGTCTAAAATAATAGGTTAATATGTAAATCGTCAACGATAACATAATATAACGTAAAACGTTTGATAAAATTGCCTAGTACCTAAGTAATAAATTGTTACCAGATTTCTATAACCAAACTGACAAACCGTTTGTTTCATCTGTATAGTAATGATAATTATAATAATGTGGAATATTTTGTTACAATACCAGAATTAATCACATAGGTAATCGCACACGTGAAAAATTGGTACAAAGCCGTAATATACTATTTACACAGTTACACTTGAATATTTCGATAAATCTGATTAGATAACTATTGTTCATTTTTAATAATAACAAACTTATTATGTGCTAAGAATATTTAGGTGCGAATTTGTAAGAATAATGGTAAACAAGTTGTAATCATTATATAATTTACTGATGCCAATACCGTTTTAAAATTGTTATTTCATTTTACAAGACTTCCATAAACTTAAAAATATTAATTCAAGGCTTAGACGGTGGTTGGGTTGCGTACACCGCGAAAATCAGGAGCAACAATAATTTTCAATATTGAACTTCAAAAAGTGAATATTTTATTTATACAGCCAAGTTGAAAATTACTATCACTTTTATTTTATACACATAGGTACATTTAAAATAGTGGCGAATGGTAAGTCCTACACATGATTATAATAATAAATTTATATATAATGTATAAATCAATCTACCTACATAGATAAAAAGAATAAAGCAAAAAAATAACTATAAATACATCATGATTCAAGAATGATTTGCTTCATTAGATACATATTATTTAATATGATCAATATGTATATTAATATTAATATTATTATTATTATAAATAATACAGTGTGGTAAAATATTAACTTTTTTCCTATAATAAATTATTTAACCATGTACCTATCTATGTTTAAATATTTTAAAAGATCGGTTAGAAAATGTATTATTTACAAGATATAATTCCTGCAGATGCCTTACAATAGTTAATATTATATGTTTTAGTAGTTTTTAATTTATCAATGAATTTTTTAAGTGGATTGAAAAAATAATATTTAGGGGCTTCAATGCAAAATGAACATATTTCGTTTTTATGAATTTATAAAGTTGTACATTATATATCAAATCTGATGGTATCATTATTTTATGTTGAAACGTTACTTTTCCTGAAGAAAAACATGATTGAAAAGCAACGTTTTATTCAAAACGTTTCTTTTTAAATGTATCTATTCTTTGTAGGTTATAACAAAACGTTATATTTCTATTTCACTTCAAAACGTACCTACCTCTTTCAATGTGAACCCTGTACGTCATATATCAATTTAATGCATAATGTACTATTTTCTTTAATATTTATCAACACTTTCTATTACCATAATTCTAAAAAAAGCTTTTTTAAATCTTTTTTTCCCAAAACGGACTTACATTTCTTTTTTTTTGTATAATAATATTAAACAAGTTAATATATTTAATTCATTTTTAAATAACATATGTGCCACACGTTCAATAAAAATGCCTTACATTTTAATGTAATGTATTAATCTCTTTCTAAACTTTAAATATGAGATATTGATTTTGTGATAGAATTATATCCCTCTGAAATTTTATGAATCGGCATTTTTAATACAGTAAAGTAAATAAATAATTTGCCACAACATTTAAAAAGGTTTAATTTAGTTGATATTAATTATACTATTTTTATAAAATAACTCTTGTTGGCGAGTAAAATGTTTATTTCATAAAAATAAATTATAAATTAGTCTAAAATTAGCTTTTAAAACAATTTTGAAAAAACCAGAATTCTAGTAAATAACATGTTTTTCAAATCATCCTTTTTCTGAATTAAATGCAAAATACCGAACCTATATACTTATTTCAGAAGATATCCAATTCACAAATTGAAAATGTTTGTTTGAATGTTTGTTTTAGAGATCAAAAGACAAATTTCAAAACTCAAATGAACATTATATATCTCACTGAAACTGTACATTTTTATATTGTATATGTTTAATGATTCCATTTTTTAACGAGAACAATAAGTATATTTATATTCAAAATATTATATTTTATGTTCCAAGTCGACTCAGTGGTTGGATTGATTACACACAATACGATTCTGAGGAATATTAAACAGAGAACTTTTTATACTTAAATTCTCAAGGCATAATTTGTGGTCTTGACATTACTATTACTATATAGTATTATTATGTAATTTTTGAATGCCATGACAGTGTACCGACTACCAAATAATATTCACGCACGTTGTAAAGCCTATATATTTATATATATTATATACCTAATAGTTAAAAACTTCATAGGTATTAAAATCGTGGTGAGACTGTCACAGAGTGTATAGACGCAGTCGATTTTCTTCGGTTTCCAGTAAGTGACAGTATAGATGACGATAAATCAACTATCAACCAAACACAACCACCGCCGAAACGCATTCAATACAATAATATTAATATGCTAATAAAATTGATTTTTAAGGTAAATATGGTAGGGATATTGCTATTATATATAGGAAAACAATATTTATGGAATTCGTAACTGCAACCAAATATGCGATTGGCTAATATTTCTGATAATATTATAATAAGCACTACGTCACTTATATACGTCACTACTTGTTTCCTATATATCAAGTAAAAGTTTCCTCGATTTTTAAAAAAGAAATATAAATAAAGGGGTTAAAGAGCGAACAGGAAAAAATAAATTTCGCAGTCGGGCTCGCATTGTTACTATAATGTCCATTGTCCATTATAATGCCACCCTAAATATAGTATACAATTTATTATAACGCTGTTACGCCACTGGACCGAACAACATATAGTTATAACAGGATTATTTTATCGAAGCCTACCTCTACACTTATAATTTCATCAGTAATTTTAAATTTTTTATGAGCGGATTAAAATGTCAGTGCTCAAGGCTAGATTCCGTAAAATACTGTGATGAAACACTCGTCGGTCATCTAAACCTCAAATGCTTATCTATGAATGAAAAGCTGTTCACTAAATATTTGATGCTCATAAACTACAACATGTTTTTAAAAATATTGAAATGCTAATTTATAATTTTGAATGACTAACATTTTTAAACCTTCATTATTCCTATGTTTGCTATATTATATCATTAATGTGATTATTATATTTAGTACTAAAAGTTGAGTAATTTAGGAATTTCGTGTTAAATTTTTGATTTGTACATAATATACATCAAAGTTTAAAAAAAATTATCTGTTTAACAGTGTTCAGTTAAAAAAGTTGGTTCTCATTGAAAAAATAGTATTTGAGTACCTATGTTTATTATTAAAGGGAAAATGATGGGAAAGGTTGAGTATAGCTATATTGAATTACCCTGTATGGCTGTGTGTATACACTATATTCATATATATTATACGTTTATAAATTTGTATTATTATTTCATTTTCCTGCAGTTGTATTATAGTGCTGTTGCTGTTGTAGTTTCGACGCATTTTATTGTTGCAGACTTACTGTAATATATTATTATTATTATCACAATTACGTTTGGACGTAGACCACAACTGCAGCAGCACACCGCGGTGTTCGTAAAACGACGAATACCTATAAGGCTATATATATATATATATATATTTATACGACGACGACGACGACAATGGAACATAATTCACGCACTCTTGTCCCATTACAGTTAATATTATGGTGTGAAAAACCGCAAAAGACCTTTGCCGCCGCCGGTCCTTCGTTGTTCACGACCTCGCCAGATGGAAGACCTCGCAATGTCGCGTACAGTTTTAGTTTAGATACGCGCAAACCCGACAAAGATACCTACTATATAAATAGGTATACATCTTATAGATTGCAGTCGTCGCCTATCATCATCACGGGTAGGTATACAATACGTTATATTATGAAAAAATAGGTGCCTGATATGACATGGGCGATAGATGATTCACCGAGCACGCTCATACAAATTCCTATAAATAGGTACTATAAAATACCGTATTTTCAATAAATTACTTAGATTTTTTATACGAATTAAGGAGTGCCATTCGGCATAGATAAAAACTTTTGTTTTTCAAATGAAAAGGTACATCAAAATGTTCATAAGAAATGAGCTACTTAACAGTTTACAGTAAAAAGGGAGGTTCTCTTTTAAAAAAATAGAAGTTTGTAGCACCACAGGAAATTCCTCAAGAAAATCTAATATAGATACAATATGTATTTAGGTACCTACTCGAAAATTAAAAATAAGAATTTTAATAAATGTATAACTAAAGGATGAAAAGGGAGGTTAACTACCCTGTAATTATAGGCAGTTGGCACGACACATGTAGGTAGTTAGCAGGATGCTTTTTTTTTAACACGTATCTTTGTACAACCCATATTTTTCTCCGTCGATTTTTGTACAGAATTACTTCAAAAGAATCAGTTTTTTCATATTTTTTTCCACTTTTTATATAGTCAGTAGACTGTGATGTATTTCATTTTTAGTCATGCTTTAAGGTATGTAACTTGTATGGTTTTTTATTTGCTTTTAAAAGGGCCGAATTTTTTGATTTTGTACACCAAAGAGAAATATTTTTTTGAATTGCTTACGTTAAAATATTTGAACCATATTATAATAATTCCTAATAGATATTGATTTATTATTTGAAGCCTGAATTTAAAAATGCATGTGATCATAAACTGTAAAATCTTCAATACTCAGATTTACAAATCATATTGAAATTTTTCTAAAAAATTCTTATTGGTTCTGAAATCAAAAATGTGCATATTCTTTTAAAGAAAAATATAACAATATTGTCAATTAATATTTATAACGGCATATAACTAATAATTATGATTTATTTTTATAAAAATGTATTTAACTGAAGTATACCTATAATATTTAAAATAAATATTATACAATTTTTCTTTCCAAAAACATGAACATTGATTGAAACAACCATTAGTTTGATTTTTTAAAACTTAAGCTTAAAACAAAATATTCCAACTCTTAATAAAATTAAAAAAAATCAATGCAATGTCTATTATGTCACATTAGTGTAATCACTAATCGTACTTTTCATAAAATGTACAGATAGGTTAGGTATAATTACGCACGTTAAAGATACAGTTTCGTGAAATTAAAACTCTTATGCAGGTATTTAATATTTTAAAATATATTTGCATTATACGGATAATGATTAATTAATAATTACATTTTATCATAACTCTTCGCGCAATTGAATTGTGTAAATTTGTGCATCACATATTCACATCCTTGACAATCAAGTAATATTATAATAGTACAATATAATATTTGTGTTCATTGAGCATATAAGTATAAGAATTAATCTAAGTTCTAATTATATATCTTATAATATTATGGTTATAACTAATTATAATTTTTGTTTAAGTTTACAAATCATATTAAATTTCTAATCAGGTTCTAAACAAGGTCGGATTATTCTGGTTTCGTGTAGGTACGAAGTCGATATAATTTCTATAATCGATATATTATTATGTTCCTACCTATAAGTACCTATAATATGTTTTATTTGAGTAAATGTGCAGTGTACATTAGGTAGTATAATGCACAACGCTAAACATGTTTACTGTACCTATCTATATAGAAATATGGTTTGATTGATCTTTGAACAGCTTTTAAAATTTTATGGAGCTGATAATTGTATTATCATGTAAATCAGAAAACTATTTGTTATACTATTCAGATTAAATTTAAATTCTCTGGGGCGAAAATGTTTACAAGAAGAATTGGAACACAGACGAAATAGTTTTCTCGGTACGTATTATAAGGTTGGTCTGTTATTACTAATAACTTATTAGCACCTGCCTATAATGATTTAAATTTTTAAACTGTATATTATAAATTTCTCGAGGATTAATAAAAGAAAACAGAACATGTAGGCTTATTTACTTTTATTGGCGTTTAAAATATGCAAATATACATTATGCCGAGTACTTAGATGCTGCACGGAAAATTATTATCATAAAACAATTGCAATTGCTAATATGGTTTGTGACGTAGATATAATATTGTAACACTGTGTTAAAGGCCAGCCCTCTGATTTGGTGAGCGGTGATGTACTTATATTATACATGGTTTGATTTTGAATTGCGTGGGTCTGTTTAATATCGGTTTATAGAGGATATAAAATATAAAATCAATTGGTAAGTTTTTTTCGAAAAGAATTTTTTTTTCACTGTCAATTATAATCAAAAATCACAAGTGAAAAAGTATTTAATAAAAATATCAACGGTAAAAATCCGATCGGTATACAAGTAAAGCTGTATTTATTATGTATATGGATATATATATATATGTAGACACACAAAAAATAATGACACGTAGTTCTTCTTAGTAATTTTTCTTCGTTTTTTCGCAGTTCGAATTACGATTTGGATACCACAACAATATATCCGAGTGTCTGGTATAGTGGTATATACTATATAGGTACGCGAGCGCGATGCGCACGTCACACGCCAAACAATATTATATACGTAGGTAGGTAGGTACGGGTGCCTATATTATAATATACGCTATATATACAGGGTGGGCGTACACGAAGAGATAAATGAACACAAAAATAAAAAATAACCCGACCCGTGTCGAGATAAGAACACGCGAGAAGCGTTATAAAATATACACGAACAGGAGCGTATACGTTTCCTTTTTCTACACACACACACAAGTACTAGAGTTATAATAATACTACGCTGTTGTATTTTCGTATTATTATTATTATTATTATTATTTTTTTTTTATCATATTTATTTCCATGATGAATTGCTCGCACGCCTCTCTGTGGTCCGGTCGCCGCTTCCTGTGTTTCAGCAACACCTACCCGAAGTCGTGTATGAGTGCGTTTGTGTGTGTGTGTGAGTGTGTGTGTGTGTGTGTGCGTGCGTTATATATACTGCACAGGTATAACCAGGCGTGATAATAAATCGTTCGACCCGGTAAATTATAATATTATCGTGCCCGTATACATTATAATATACGCATACACCCTTTTCAATGCCATGTGATACCATCGGCGCCTCTAGGACAAAAATAATATTATTATTATTATTATTATTGTGAGGTTATTAAACGTAGGTGAACATTAAATAGGTACTTGGCAGCAAGCTCCTTGTTTCCTGTAAGGTGGTTCACCCGAATTCAGTTATATATTGCTGTATCGTATTGCGTATATTATATTATTATATTATATAATATAAAAATGTGTGGTGTGCAAGCAGAAAATTCCGTGCCCGAAATCTGAAACGTGTGGGTGTACGTGTATATATAGAATCGAATGTATAAAAGAAACGGAAAGATAAATAGATACATTTTGTGACAAAATTGTAGGTAAAAAAATTGTGGATATTACCACTTACGGATATATGTATATATATTTATTATTTTTTAATATATAGGTACGTGACAAAAATAAAAACGATCAAACGCGCCGTCGTGTCCGTATAGTTGCATGCATGATAATATCCACCACTATAATACAAGAGCAATTATAATAATATTATACCATTTATACCTAAGCAAGTATAAAATATAATGAACAGACAATTTTTTTCTAGCATATACAGTTTTTTTTTTTATTTGGCCACCGCTGTCACATCATATATAATATTATATACAGTCCTCGCACGTATACGCGAAGCCATGTGTTCATATCGTTGACACCGTAGTATGTACCTTTATGCTGTCAAGCAGAACGAAAATTAAAAAGTATTTGACGGAACAATTATAATATTATTATAATGCGAGTCAATAATGTATACGGCAGTCACAAAAAAGTTAAAAAGGGAAACAGTGAGACACTATAGGTTAGGTTAGATACCAATATTATAATATCGTACGAATATGTAATGTTTAGTGGCTGTGAACTGAATTACAAAATAAAAATTAAAAAATATCCAATTCCTAAAATGTGTATAAAAAAATTTAATTGATGGAAATTGTTATTAAAAATATCGAATTAAATAATAAAAAGGAAAAAAATGCTTCAAAAAACACCTGAAAAAACAAAAATGTCTAACAAAGTTTCAAAATTGAATTCATTAGTACCTATACCTAATAATTCAATCTTTTTCGGCAATGTACGATTTGTTTTATAGTGAGCTAAAAATAATGCATTTTTCTAAAAATGCACAGACAATAGTTATTGTACATTATACCTAATACACCTATACACATTATTTTTATTGTGTACGCGTTACTTATAAAGTTATAAGTTATAACATTTACATATTTTAATCATATCATTGGTATATACTATATATATAGGTGAATGTTGATAAACGAAACGCATAATATATTAACGATTTAACGATAATACGCGTATATTGGAGATACCCCAACAATGGATTTTAACGAGTTCTCTATTTAGGAAGGAGATACGTAATAATATAGTACCTAATTTATTCCGATTACGATTTACTAAAATTTAACATACGCGCGTTAACCGACAAAAATGGAAATCGACTTACGCCTGTTAAATCGTTTTTATTTCAAATAAACACCGCGTGCACTTATATAAATATAATATAATAATATTGTAATTATTACAATTTATACGATTTGTACGATATAATATATTATACACGTTTACATCATATGCCATAATGTGCCCATGTTCCATATGCTCGGCGACAAAGAAATAATAGTCATATACTCATATTATATATTATATACATACCCATATTATCTCTTACCTATATATATAATATACATATAATTACGTTTATATAAATGCCGGTATAAAACCGTATACATTGTAGTTATACTAGTTATGTATACATATACCTACAGTACCTACACTCTACAGGTGGCTTAGGTACACCGTACACCGTACACGTCGTGATCGTTTAACTACAACTAAACATATGTCATATTATATTACTCGCAACATATTATAGTACGTATAGGAACCTATAGGTATTATATTTAACTAATGTGAAATCATAATCAAAATGTGCATTATTCTATGACCTAAGCAGTAAACGGATAAATAAGTACCTATAATCTTTATATTTTATTCAGTGTACTGAGCTAATTATTTTATTTTGTTTATTTAACCTAACGTCCAGTGGTAGTATTGTATATTGTGTAAATACTATAATTATATGTGCAAACCTTGCAAAAAACTGTTATAATTGTATAAAAATAATAACTCTCTAAAGAAATTCTAAAACGTTTCTAAGCTACTTACATTGGAGGTCTAACACCATTCCGTAGACGCAATATACCATGGGGTTTGTATAACAATGAATACTAAGTTATTAACCATCATAGAACTATAAGACAGGGTATATAACTTGAATAGTATTTTTCGGAACATGACAGTAACGTGCTTCTAAAACTATAGCTAGGATATTTATTTGAATTTAAAATTACTACTTTTAAGTTTTATGTTCCAGTTATATATTTGTGATTTGTCCAAAGGTTTGTTAGGAACATTCAAGCATATACCTCTCCTCTACTATGCAATACCGGTTACTTGGGGGAGGTGAGGCATAATTGGATTTATACTCTCTACCACTTGAGGTTCTAAAATTATATTTGTTATGTATTATGTTAATAACGATAGCCCCATTCCCCCCTCTCAATTACGCACTGGTTTATGATATGGTAAGAAGCGACACGAAAATGTATGGTTGATAGAATAACAAGCAGGTACATCCATGGAGCCATTAAGAATGAAAGAAATTAACTTTACATCGGCGTCAGAATGAAGACATGATGATATAGAAGGTAAATGTGACCACCGAATGAGTAGGTTATCAAAGAGCGGGTGTCAATTTTTAGTACATATATATTCACATCCATGTGTCATAAGGGAAGAATTTATTTTTTACACGTTCTAATGATCTTTGGCCGGATAAGGATTCCAAATAACTCGAACCGTACTCCAATGTAGACCGAACTAAGGTAAAGTAAAGCATATACGAAGTAAATTAATGGAAGTAAAAGTTTTAGTGTTGCGTTTAAAAAACCTAAAACTTTGAGTGCTTTGTTAAAGGCTTAGTATAAATGTGATGATAATGTGCAAAGTGAGGTGAATTATTACAAGATCTTCGTATAGGAATATGTACTTGTTAACACTAATAGTAGATATTATATATTTATTATAGAACTTAAAAAGTGATGTAAGCCTGGTTGAAATGCAAGGTTATTGCATATAGACTCGGATTGTTATCATCAGATACAAAATGGCTTCGTAAAGAGATTTCACAAATATCAATTGTTCTTATCATGAAAAATAGCTGGGTCCCTTTACGCTGCCATTTTTGTTTATATCATCAAAAATTTGATTGAGCAGACGAGAAGTGGTATATAATATGCAATAACCTTGTATATTTCAACCATGGATGTAAGACGTAGTAGACAATAGTATAGCTATCGTTTATCCATTTTTTTATAATAAGAACATAATATAATTATTTAACAAGTTTTAATAAAAACGCATTCTACACATTATACACAGTTAACGAATAAAACAAAACAATTGTTTTAAAAAAATATTTGTATAAGCTAATATATTCCAAATAAAATAAATTTTAAATAATATCATAATATTTTAGACATGTTTAAGAATAAAATATATGCAGTAGGTTCTTATACTATAAATACAAATAGTAATAATAGCAGATATTGTCTTCCAAGAATATCTACATTGTACATTGTTTATTTGTTTATAAATAATTTAATTTATTATTATTAATACGTCCTGTAACATAACCGTCGTATATGTGTATAGACAAATGTAATGATACCACTGATAGGTTACTTTTTGTATTATTTGTTACAATATAACGCATTTTCGTTTTGTTTTAAGGACATCGGAGCCGGTACGTTTTTTAGTACAAAAACATGTCTTACAGGAAAAACTATCTCGTCCTGAAGAATAGTCGGATTTCTTTAATTTTTCATTTATTTAAAAGAAAAGAACATTTGGCGCGATTTTCAAAATTATAATTATAGAAGCTAAAATATACATTTCAATAGTGTTTGTTATTTTTCAAACGTATTTTTCTACCTCTATTTAAAGAAAAATGAAAATACAGCCTTTCATCCGACCTAAAAAATGTTCTATTCTTTTAAATAAAAAAAAATTAACAAACTCCGACTAATCTACATGGTGTGAGAGTTTTTCCTGTGAACTCATTTTCGTTGACTGAATACAGCATATCAACCCTCCTAAATAGTTATCGAGCTAATGATTAGTGAAAAAGTATTATAATTAAGGTAGTAACTAAAATATGTATAAATAAGTAACACAAAAATCGTATCACACGATGCCATATTTTATAAAATATTTTTTATTTAAGTATTGATTAATATTTAATACGTTTTTGTATCTTAATATACACGACAATACGCGAACCGAATAGACTTAATATAACAGAAATATGAAAAGTGTAATATACCTACTGGCTACTAATATTATTTTTCTTAATAAATGTATAATGCTGACTGTTGAGAAATTAATATTGAAGTTAACGCTGTAGTCTGCTGAATGTGTTCCGACCTTGGTACTCATTATAATATATACACCCCAATACTCAAACAATATAGTTATTAATTTCGGATCCCGAGAGAATTCAATGGCCATAATATATATTATATATGAACACAATTTGATTGGCATAGATAATTCTCGAAACTCGATTTGGGAGCAATAAAAAATTATTATACCGCAATAATTTGATCATAAACAAAAAATAAAAAATGCAAACGATAATAAGATAAAAAAAAGAATACATTCAAATTGTATGTATATATTAATAATAATACATACCTACGTAACAACGTGCTGAAAGCTCAATAATAAAACGCATTATAGATTATATAATGTGCAATTGTTTATTTGTTAACAAATCATGCATCGAAAGTGACCTTGAATATACCTATTATTAGCATACATTTATTTTATTACTCGTACATTTATACCGGTCGTTGTTACTATATACTCCAAACCACTATTATTATTGTACAGAGATTTAATTTTCAGTTATGTAATTTATTTCTCAACGTTAAATTAGAAATTTAATATTTTATATATTATCCGCCGATGGAAAAAAAAATGAGATTGAGTATATGACTCGGTTGCAGAAATCGGTAGGCACAATGGTTATTATCCTATAACCTATATATTATGAAATATATGGATGGCAAAATAGACATTGTTGATGTGTTTATAGATTATAGTAGGGCCGACAATATTATAGTATTACCGAAAATACCGTACCTCGGTATAATTATCGAAAATACCGGATCTCGCTTAATTTATTAGTGTTTCGAAGTTTCTAACGTAGGATAAGGCTATTATATTATGTCATTACGATTACATACAAATAATAAATAATAAATGTACAACAAATTTATGAAAATGTTTAAATAAGAAAATAAAAAACGTAAGTCCTAACTAAAATCCAAAAGTTTAAATGCACAATAATACGTCAAACAAATTATATGCACAATATTCCATAGTATAGGTATATATTTCGATGAAGTAAAAAAAATAACATGCGCGTAAATGTAATTTATAGGTACCTATAATTTAGGGCTGGTGGTACTTTTGGTAATTACTTTGACAAGGTCTTTTCGGTAACAACGGTAATAAATTAGCGATTCACGGTATACCGGTATTCTAAAATACCGAAAATACCACCAGCCCTAGATTATAGGTACCTTTATATTATACTTACGCGCATGTTTTTTTTTACTTCTTCAAAACTTACCTATACCATGGAATATTGGGCATCATATCATTTGTTTGACGTATTATTGTGCATTTGAAGTTTTAGATTTTAGTTATGACTTATGTTCTTAATTTCTTATTTAAGAGGACGCTACCCATGCATTTGTTGTTTCTGTCTTACACACGCATGACATAGCAAAATGTTGTTCACTAGTTTCAATAGTATGCTGTTAGTTTTGATACTAGAGGCAATTGACCTATTATCAAACTTTTAGGTAAGAACATTATCTGTGCTTAAGCGTTGGCTTTTATTCGATATTTTAATTTTCAAGCGAGATATGAGAATTTTTATTTTTTGGCATTTCACATACCCATATCTTGCTTGAAAATTAAAATATCGAATAAAAGCCAACGCTTAAGCACAGATAATGTTCTTACCTAAAAGTTTGATAATAGGTCAATTGCCTCTAGTATCAAAACTAACAGCATACTATTGAAACTAGTGAACAACATTTTGCTATGTCGTGCGTGTGTAAGACGGAAACAACAAATGCATGGGTAACGTCCTCTTAAACATTTTCATTAATTTGTTGTGTGTGTGTGTAATAATTTGACTTGTATTTGTTTTGTCCTATATAATTCGATTTATTTTACCGGAAAATACCACACACTATCTAGCGTCAGAGATTTAATAGCGATATTCCATATTTCTTAATCCTATCAGCGGTTCGTTTGTTTTCCACAATAAAGTGTGCAATAATAATAATAAAAATATTATAATATACATAATATACATAGTATGTTAGCGAAATGCGATTGTCGTTTCACAAGACAGACCAATCGCTTATTTCCGACGCATTAAAATACAAGAACAAAATATTAACTTGCACATGTATAGTAATATTATGATTCGCAGTTAACTCAGATGTGAAGACGTACAAAGTGCTCTTAGCATTTTAATGCGCCGAAAACAAGCTATCGAGTCGGGACCTATCGACAATCCCATTTCGCATAATATACACACATCGTACCTATATACATTATTATTATTATTATTATTATTATTATTATTATTATTGCACACTGTATTGCGGAAAACAAACGATACGATGGCGGGACGAAGGAATATCGTTATTAAATCTCGGCTGCAACGTGGCATACGCGGGCTACCCGTAAAACCCCGGAGGAGCTCTTCGTGCAGTTATATATAATATATTATATTGTCGGGAAACATCATGTGCGAAAGGGGTAAATGGCGCGACCCCGAGGCTTTGTACACGTACACTACTTCGTTGTCACACACACACACCCACAGAAGCGTTATATACAGACGGCGGAATCCTTTTCCCCGCCAACATCAAATCACTCGACGACGACCCGAAATGAACGCCGCGCTGAAGAGGTTATTATTATTATTATTATTATTATTATTATGTTTTCCTGGCAATTGTGTGCGTGAACGACTCTATATATACACACGCTGTCGTCGTAAAACCCGAGTATATATTTTGTGTGTGCGTTTGCCGTAGGAAATCACACGATTTACCCCAATTTTCCCGGAGGTCTTCATGGTTCATTATTATATTACCTACACTTATATATTATTTAATACACAAAGGGTCCTTGACGCGCGAGGTGAAACGACGTACAGACGTGAATTTGTTTCGTCTACACACTACTTCGCGTACTCCTAGTTCGTGTTGTGCATATTACATTTAAATATTATAATATACTGTATATTTGTTTATTTTATTCGGGAAATTGGTAAATCTAATCAAAATTTAAAAGAATTTATCCATATTACAACAAAATAGTAAAGACTTTTTGTAGTTTATGTAGGAAACATAGATGAGTGCAAAGTATAGTTGATCGAGGACTAACACGGAGAGACTGCAAATAGTGCTTATTGCAATATTGCGTTTAAAATATTCTGACAAGAAGAAAATAAATGTATGCATATAATATTAACTTAAGCGCTACTCGCCACCGTCGATCAGTACAGCGGTTGTGAATTTTATTAGGTATATAAATATATTACGTACCTATAATAGGTATGGAATAATATATTAATTCATAATTATAGTCCTACTGAACGATATCATTTCTGCAGGCTAGCGCTGGACAGAGACCACCAAACAACAACAACAATAATAATAAAAATAATCGGTTACGTATTCAGGAGGATGACCGCCCCGGGAGGCACTTTTTTATGAATATGATTCCGTTTATAATTATAAATATTAATATAATATAATATAATTATGATCGTAGCTTATTTTCTAAACATTAGAAATTAATGATGAACATTGAATTCATTTATATTTCATATTTCTACCAAGTCGTATGATTGTATAGTGTTTACTATAACTTATTGATACTTAATAAAAAAAATAACTATTTATTTCTTTCCATTGAATTCTCTATTAAATTATATAACATGACTAAATATACTTTTACTGTCAAAAATTAACATAGGTAATATATAGTATAATATAAAAGAAGGAAGAGATGAGTGGAAAAACAAATTAGCACTGAAGTAATATCTGAATACGTATCTGAGTAGTTGGATAGTTAGCATTATTATAGCCTCTAGGTACGCCATTTGGCCAAAAATATAATTATAATACATAATACTTAATAGTACATAACGTTTGGTGTAATGTACACTCTCGAGTGGTTTTTCGCATCATTATAATATTATTGTATCATATATTAATATATTATAGTAGTCTACACGTGTACCACTGCAGCTGCTTTAAGTATAGACTTGCAGACGTTTTATAACTATAAATAATAATGCTCTGATTTCACTGATAAAATTAACGCAATACACGCTAGTCATACCACTAATACTATAGTCTAAAATACTAATAATACTTTATAATACTTATACTGGATATCTGTAATTAGTGGTTTTTTACGGTAACAATATAGAGTCATAGAGGTTATGATTACAGTACCTATACTGCAAATATATTTTAATTTTTTAATGATCTTTGTTGTGGGTTCACACCATAAATGTATTATTGTATTAATATAATATATGGACTGCAATTATGTTATGTTTTTTTTAAACTTCTCTCACTCCTCTCTCTCTCTCTCTCTCTCTCTCTCTCTCTCACTCTCTTTCGCTATTGATGGGTAGTTATACTAACTAATATTTGAGCAAACGGTAGTCTAATTTTTCCCAATACTTGCATAGTTGCATACTGACATCAAATAATCATTTAGACTTGTATTAAAAACAATGGAAATGGAGTGTTGGGTATGATAAGAAAATACAAATAAACACCTCTATATTAATGAGTGAATATATATACCAATATATATATATATATTTATTAATTGGTAAAGGTTTCAACAACATAGATTAGCCTGCATTCTAACACTTTACACTTTATATGGGTATTTTTTTGTTTCTTTAAATATTTGCCAAGATAATCTATGAATAAAAATTCAAGATTTTAATTCAGTCTAGTTTTAGCAACATTGATCTCACTATCTTAATTCAATAAATTGCCTTTCTTTGTGACTGATAAAACTCACCTTTAGAAACGTGTTCCCTGTTTTCCTAGAATTACAAGATAATTGTGGAGTGTCAATGTGACATGGTATAAGTTGAATTTAGTCATCCATGTCTCTATATATTTTATATTTATTCTCATACTAGGATGCCTCTACCAGCTCTACCTACAATCTTTGTGGCGTTATTTATTATGTACTGCATTATTTGCACATAACATACTATATTGTCTACTGTGGTGTATAACAATATGTTCGTAACATTTAAATAAAATCTCTATATAGTTACATTATTTACTAAGTCTTAATATGCTATAAAAACAAATTGATCATTTTTAAAAATAGTCTCTTTACGTTCAAAGTATTTTTTTTACTAACCTTCTCGTTATTATGCACCAATTATTATGTGACGATAGAGAAAATTCTCCAGATTACGTCTGATAATAATAATTATATGCATTTAATATGTAAAATGTTGCTACTATTAACGTATTTTAATGTAATATACAGTATACACTATAGGTCTATATATCATTTATTATAATACGTATTGGTAAATTGGGGTGAGCGTCGTATACCTACACTATCACGGAGTGACTCGAATCGACTTTACAATCGGTTTTCGGATAATAAAATTTAAAACGGTTCGGTGCGCGTTTTATATTATTTTATGGCAATATTTTGTAACGACATACCACGCGTGTATATAATAGATTATATATATACAATTATTATATATATTAATTGTATTCATGTATACGCGAATGTACATTATATATACTGCAATGTGCGATATGTCGTTTTATAATTGAACCTCGGGGGGCCTCGAGTTTATATAACGTATATATATATATATTTAATATTATATTATTATAATGCGCTCGACGTTGTTCGTTAACTGTATGCGAATATTCAGAAAACGTCAACCGGAAACATATTGCGTAATGAGTATATTATAATATTGTAAAAAACGTGTGCGGGGGGTATAGTTAGCGTGTTATTTGGTCTATCCACTCGAATATTATAATAAAGTCTGATAGTCGTATAGGACAATAATATATCATAGTCGATTTGTGTATACAGTATTTACTTGCACGTCTACTGCGACGGCTACAGAGTGATACTGGTATTAGTATGGCTATGGTGTGTAGTATGAGTCGTGTTCATAAATATGACTAACACTGCGTTGACCGGTACCTATATTATATATGACTAAAATATGATATTGATTTTTATCTTAATTTAAAGTTTAAAAATATTTTCGTATTCATGTACCAACCTATTTTTAGTACGATCCTTTTTTGTATTTTTCTTTATAATCGCACTAAACATTTTTGCAAATAATAGTTTCCTAATGTACCTGCCTATACGGATAAATAATAATTGGCCGTTTCTGATGAACGGCCAAAACAAATTCCTATCCAAAGTTAGCTGCATATAGGTTTAATCAGTAATCATCAATAGCCATTCTTTACAATTGTGTTACTCTGCAACTAAAACTCGTTGTTGTTAAATCCTTGAATATTTAATATAAATATGGTAATCTAAAATATGTGTTAGCCGTTGGCTTGTAATAGCATTTAACGATGATAAACATTTGTAGAAACTGCAAAACAGTATCCAGTACATTATAATATTATAATATTCAGTAACGAGTTTCAGAATTGTTATAATTTAATTATAATGATTATATAACGAATTTTTACAATAGTTTTAAAGATACTTATACTCAACGCTGCTTTAATAAATTGTACCAATTCCGTAATTCCATGTTAGATACCAGTAGGTATAAAAATGTTTCAACTATTTGAAGAAAAACTCATTGATTTACCAATACTTGGGTCTTAAAACTGGTAAAATGTATGAATATTAGCGTAGTTACTCATTATAAATTGTCTCTGCTCATTAATTTTAAAGGCAACACTTTATTAAAATATGAGAAAATCAAAAAACGAAATTATTCAAACATTACTTAAACTTACTATAGTGTGTCATATATTTTATATATACGTAAACATAAGGCAACAACAAAATCAAAGCACTTACAATATTAGATAAGTACATCGTATTAGGCCCGCGTAGAGGTCTACACTAGAAGTTATACTTAAAAGTAGTGAAAAAGCTATTTTATAATCTGTATTATACTATAAATAAATCACAAACAGATAAGTCACATTGTTTTGTTTTTTTTTCGTTTAATATCACATAGGTACTGTGCTATTAATGTAGCTATATTATTTAAGGTTGTACAAAATTCGCTTACAAGTTAAGAGAAAAATCAGTTTTTAATTCCTTTAACGTCGAATGTAATAGGTACATAGATAAATTGGTGTTCATTACATTTTACATCGTCAACACTAAACATACTTCTCTTAAATTAAATAATAATGTAAATTTAAAAAAAAAACGATGAAAAACTTTTTTGTTATAAACGAGGAATATTATACAATAGTTAGACCGGAGTTGTACTTTAGCAGGTTATATAGTTGTACTACACTCGTATAAGGTGCGTTTCGAAAATAAAACTACACATCCTTATAAAGTAGTTACAATTTCGGTTTGGGTGGTGTGGTGGAGGGGTGATATAATATAATGATAGCAATAAAAAAACGGTCAAAAAATCGCCAAAACGTTGGTTTATCTTAAGGGCATTAAGATAGTGAAAAACATAAAAACAATTAATAAAGTAGGTAAGTAATTGAAAAAAAAATGAAAACAGTAAAAATAAACAGTCAATAACAGAAACGCGGTCATCGTTTGGCGCAGAGTCAGATGGACGACCTCCTGCGAGCCGCAGCTTTCTGCAGTGTCTGTTTCGCAGAAGGATCGGCGGCGGTCAGCGACGGATGTCTGCACCGTCGGCGTCGCTGGTCCCGCCACTGTATCATCTTGGCGGCGCGGGCGTCGCCCATGGCCACGGCGTAGTCTAGCGGAGTGGCGTCGTTGTGGCGGACGGCCGTGCGGCAGCGGTTCGACGACAGTATGGCGGCCATCATGCGGTACCGGCGGTGCCGCACGGCCACGTGCAGAGGTGACCCGTACGCCTCGGTGGTCATGTTTGGAGACACTCCGGCCGCCAGCAGGAACTCGACGGCGTCCACGTCGTGCCGGACCACTGCCTTGGCCATCCGGATCGAGTGCACCAGCTGCGCGGTGACCGCGAAGTGACGGCCCCACGTGTACACGGCCACGTCCAGCGGCCGGCGGCCGGTCATCGCGTCCTGGGCGTCGACGCACGCGCCCGCGTCCAACAGCCGGTCCACCAGCACCGGCCAGTTACCCCGGGCGGCCGCGTGCAGCGCCGTCTCGCCGTTGCCGCAGCGCGCGTTTACGTCCACGCCGCACGCTAGCAGCGCGTCCACCGCCGGCCGACGGCCCAGCGAAGCGGCCACCAGGAGCGGCGGTCTAGGCCGGCCACCGACGTGCAGCGCGTACAGCACGTTGGGCTCTACGTACTCCAGCAGGCACTTCAACATGTCCATGTTCCCTGTGAAAAACGGTATGGTTATACATTAGGCGTGTGCAGACTTTGCTCTCAGGACATGTGACTGGTAAAATGTTTTGCCCAAAAAGATAAATTACCCTAAATAAATGCTCAAACTATTGCTTTAAAAATATTCATGATAAGTGATAACCGTCTTTAACAGATATTTATTACCTAGAAAATAATAGCGTTTTCACCTCTCTTTTTTTTTCTAAGTCGAACTTAAAAACATTAAAAAAGTCGTGTTTATTGAAAATAGGATGCATATCCGACAAAAACTAAACCGTGAAATAAGGGCCAAGTCAAAGGAAAATTCTGCCAATCAAAGTAGTTGTATTTACATTGTGGCCAATTCTGGTGAATGTTTAGTCAATAACCTTAATAAAGAATACGTATTACATATTATGTGAGACAAATCTCTTTTATTTTACCTAATATATTATACCACTTACACTTGGCTCATTTCTTATGATGCCTTTTTGGTGTTGTCAACGACTAAAATCACCCATTGGTTATTTTTCTTTGAAACTGTATACTGGTTTATTATATTATCGGTTGAATGCGCGTAGTTTATTTTTTGGAGGGCGCTGGGTATTAATTTACCAAAATGCATATTCTTATAAATAGGTAAATAATGCAAGTTATAACTAAATGAACTGCATATTTTCTAATAAATAAATATTTTACTTACCAGACTCGCAGGCCGAATGGATGACCGTCCAGTTCAAATCGTCATTGCGCAGATCCACGACGACGGAGCCGTGTTCGAGCATGAGCCGGGTCAGCACCACGTTGTTCCGGGCGACGACTGTGTGCAGGGGAGCCCGGGTCGAACCTGGCGCACGGTTCACGCTGGCGCCCGCCAAAACCATTAGCCTGACCATCGAGTCATTTTGCCAGTGCAGCGCGGTCAACAGCGGCGTCCGGGACTTGTGGTCGAGGATATCCACGAGGGCGCCGGCCCGGACCAACGCCACCGCCCCCACTTCATTGCCTCGCCTGGCAGCCAAGTGTAGCGCCGTTTCCCGTTTGAACGTCCGGGAGTCGATCAGTTCCCGGCCCCAGGTCCGCATCAACATCGTCTGCAGTATCCGGACAGGAAACTTGTAAAAGACGACGAAATGTAGACACGTCCAACTGCGCTCGTACACAAACAGTAAACGCACATGGAAATTTCGGAGTTAAATTACGTTATTACGTTAACACAAATATAGAGGTGGGGGGGAGGTGCTTGGGGGCTGGACCCCCAAATTTCTGACAAGTCCCCCACTATAAAAGTTAGTACGTCGGTAGTACACAGTGACATTGAGTATGTATAGTAATAATATATAGTACAAAGGATATATAGGTATATCATTTTTAGAAATATTATGGGGGGGGGGGAATTTCATTCCTACCAAAAAAATAATAATATATAATTCTCAGCGCTCAAAATAAATAATTACACTACAAAATACACGTTATTTTCACTGCGTTTGAACGATAATTACCCGTGAAGGTCGTGTACCATGGGATCGGCGCCCTTTTCCAGCAAGAACTGTGTGATCCTCACGTTCTTCCTCTTCGCGGCCATCAAGAGTGCCGTGAACCCCGTCGACGCGTCTTTGTAATCTATGTCCGCTCCGCGGTTGAGCAGCTTGTTCAACAGTATAATGTTGTCTCGTATCGCGGCTTTGTAAAACGCTTTGTTCACCACACTGTTCGGCATGGCACAGTTCAGCAACAAGTCTAAACATCGTCTGCACAGAAGGACGTGCCCATTATATTATTGTACGCGCGAAAGGCATATGTCATAAGCATCGAACCCATAGGTTTGTGTTCATTCATTTTACACTTCGAACGGAGTTATTAAATTGAAAGATGAGCTTCTCTTCTAATTTTTTTTCAATTCAAGCACTGATAGTTATTATTTTAAATACCAACTGATGCTGATAAGTAATAACAATGGCGTTCAAATAATTTTGTTATAGAAGTGATGGGGCGTGTTTTATAACCCGCACTTTGATCATTAAAATTTAAAAACATAATTTAAAGATTAAAGATTCAATTTTTTTTCACAAATATTAATTAATTTAAAATTTAAAAACTAAAACGTTAATTATAATAGGTAACAATTGTACCCAAAAAAATGTAGACCTTATTTATAAGTACTCGGAAGTTATATTTACAACCCCACAGTGAACAGGTTAGGTTATGTTTGGTAAGGCTATTGATACGGCTGTAGAAAAACATATTAACATGATAATATTATTTTGAATACATTTATAAATATATTTAAGTTTTAAACTAACATTTTTAATATAACTATAAAGCTGGGAAACTATGCGGCGGTGAAACGATCAATCACGCGCAACCGGCGACTGACCCACTGCCCCACCGGCCGACCGCCGGGTGCACGTGGCCGCGCAGTCCGGCCACCAGCACATCGTCTGACTGCTGTTGAACCGCGGTGCCAACCCCAACGCCCGAAACAAGCACAGGAAGACACCTGTGCGTGTTGCACTGCAGACACCAAGTGGTCGAGTTACTCATCGGCCACGGCGCCGACCCGGCCGCTAGGGACAGTGCCGACAACACACCCTTGGACCTGGCCACATTGATGAACGACAAGTACGTTATATGCCTGTTTTGATAAATTCCAACAATATTGCATTTGCGCATCACTTTAGGGCCATTTTGTATGTGTGTGGAGCCGGAGGGAGAGGGGTGATATTTATTTTTCAAATACGTTATCATTTTTTAATTAAATGTTTTAATTATTTAGTTCTTATCTTATGTCGTCGTACGCAAGGTTTTTAACGATTATGTATCGATAAAATAGAATTTCGAAAAAACAAAAAAGAAGTGTTTCTTTATTTTTAACTTGCAATATTTATGTATCAAAATTTTTAATATTTTTAAGCATAAAATTGTACCAATAACAACATTAACTATATGTTAACATACATATGTTTTTGGGCTGGGACACGATAGTTATTTTTCTTACCGATTTTTTCTAACGCTATTTGTTTATCCTCATTGAACCGAATAAAATTTTAAAATTACCTAATCCCCGCTAGGTTATGTACAATTAATGATTACTTATTAATGCATACTAATCATTCATACATTTTCTTCGAAGTGGAAAATATCATGTAGCGTAGGTACTACGTCTATGTCTTTTTTAAACGGTAACTACTGTACCTAAATATTTTAATGGATTCTGATCGATCGTATTTTTCTGAACATTTGTATGGTCAAATATCAATCTTGGATCTCTAATTTAGTAAATGCATTAACCTGTAGCTGTAATTGACATAATTGGAATAAATTTCGTTTACTAGAGCTAAATCATTGTTTTTGAACCATCTTTTAATTGAAATGAAAATAGCCCACAAAAAATGTATATGATGTTCAACGAGTTTAGTAAAGAAATAGGGGCAATTAGGTAACAACTCTAATTTACACTTGTACGTGCCGAGTATACTTTGGTTAGGTTACTACAGTAAATCACTGCAGTAATGCATGTGGCTAAATAAATTTGGACTCATTGATAAATCATTGTATGTGAAAAATGTTTCTAAGACTTCGAAGGTGGTCTGTCAGCTTATATTACTAAGTATATTTCATAATATGTTGTTTGATATTTGTATTTAAGTAATTTATTTTAATATTAGTATTACGGTTGGTTTATTTAATGTTTGCTGAAAACGTAGCGTATTTATTATATATTATTTAATTATTATAATAGTATATTGTATATATATATTTACTATATATTTACCAAGTTATCTTTTTATCAAAAAAAAAAAAAATTATCTAATACAAACATTAATGTCTCATAGTATTTATGATAATTCATACATGTTTATCATTTTTTATAACATAATATGTACCAATTTGTATCATGTATACCACAATATCAGAGTTCACTGGATAATCTGTAACAGAAATATGAATAATATACTACATTCGTTATCACAATGTGCTCACTTATAGTAGAAAACGGTTAAACTGAATTTTACAGGGCATGTCCCAATTCCCAATTTATTTTCATAATATTATATTATAATAATTTTAAGATTTATATATCCTGCAGTATATTAGTGATAAACTACCGAAATGGAGATTGTAGATTTCTAATATTTATTACAGAAAGTTAACATTCAGTTACACCTAGTTGGTGTGTATTGCGCATACTGCGTCGACCCCGACGACACTGTTGAGCACACGGTTTTTACCTGCCCGAGACGGCTCGACGACCGCGTTCGAATGACTGAGATTATGAGGCGACCTCCGAACGCAGGCGACGTTGAGGAAATCCTGTGTGGTCCCCTGTTACATGACTTGCCGGAAGACGCCCAAGCCCGAAGGAGAATTATCAGACAGTTCGAAACTAATCGCGTGGAGTTCATCCGCATGGTCGAGACGATTCTGTCGACCAAGGAAAAGGATGAACGCGAGGAACAGGCCCTGCGAAAGGCACAGGGGAACGTGCGACCGCCCTGATGGAGAACGAAACATTCAGAGTGGTGGACTCCGGTCCGCTCGCCAATCGGATGACAGGCACGCGAATTCAAGGGCGGCGGACTCCAGTCGGCCCGAGAAGGACAGGAAGAAGTCCTTGTTGTTAATGTAAAACTTAATTGTAAATGCAAAACTTAGAAAATGCTTGAACGGGGTAAGTCGGGGAGCTGTCCCGTCTGCCTCCCATGTTTATATTAATATTTGATACCGTCAATAAACGATGGTGGCGCCGTGGAAGCAATGCGAAAGCAGATCCCGTGGCGTCGTCGGTTAAAACAGGAAAAAAAAAAAAGTTGTGAATTCTAATATATATATAATAGTTAATGCTTATTAAAAAAATTCAAATGTAACTAGTTAAAAAGTTGAAAACTTACATTTTTTAAAACTTTTAAACGTAACTAGTTACTTAAATTTCTAATTAACTTAAGAACCTAACTGGTTTTATTGACTGTTGAGATAATTACACGTTTTTTTTTCATTTTATATAAAAATAATCTATCAAGTTAAAATAAAAAATATAGACAATATTTCTGTTGATTTATGATAAAATAATATTATACATTTTTATATCATCCACGTACCGATGAAAAAAGTGGATTCTAGGTAACTAGTTATTGAAACTAAATTAAGTTAATATTTTTTTCATATAAACTTTAAACTTAGCGATTTAAATGTATTATTAATGAACTATTAAATTCAACTTCTTACTTAACGATATTGAACAACTTACCAACCTTAACTTGATTTAATTATTTTCATTAACTTCCTCGCTACATTTAATAAAATTAACTTGAACACCACGTAATATATATAATAATATATAACTTTAAATCAAACGACACCGACCGATTACGATCAGCATCAGCTGGTGTTTAAAATAATAATATGAAATTCAGTGCTCAAATAGGAAATAATAAGTAGAATAGCTCATCTGAAAACATAATAACTAAATTTCAAGTGCACTTTCGTCTTTCAATGCATAATTATTGAACATAAGCCAGCGGGGATGGAAAAGTCCTCAGCCGCACATCAGGCGTCGTTAAATGTATCAAAATACTATAATTCTACTGGATATGATAGACTATGAGAGCAGAAATTGGCCAACCCCAAATTTTGAAAACTACAGATATTTTTATTTTTTCAATGCGTACATTTTACTCTAGAGGTGTTTTACGCATTCCTAAACCTAGTTATCAAATATTATATAATACTATAATATATAATCTATATATTAGTGAACGTGAATCTAAACTCATCAAATACGTTGCATACATTTCGATTATGATAGTCAAAGTAGATGAAAAAAATTATTATGAAGAATATTATCATCTACTAATTAATTAAAAACAACAGGTTCTTCATAAGGTGCTCTACAGTAAACTAAAAATTTCAAAATTTGAATTTTTTGTATACCGATATATTTCATGTTTGAATTTTGATGTAATTGGATGTTAAAACGAAAAATAACGATTTTTAGTTATTTTGTTATAATACAAATTAATTTTTCATATGAACTTGAAACTTTTTTTCGTATAATAGTATATAATAATATTATTGATACTATACATTATGAAAAATTCAAATATACTTCGATTTTAAGCTACCTATTTACACCACGAATCAATTTACACCATTTTATGGTATGTCGGTCCTGACGAAAAATACAGTTAGTATTTTAGAAATATTATATATTAAATCTGTTTTTGAAAAACGTATTTGTTAAGAGAACGCTTCATCAGCATTATATGTTGTCTCCGTCTTACAAATGTACAACATACCAAAAACTGTTTTGCGCGGGATATAACTATTCAAGCTGTACTCTTGTAAAGATAGTTAAGACTAGTTATCACTTAAACGAAAAAGTTAAAGTTCTTATTGTTTCAAAATCCATTGTTCTTGTGTTTTTTAAACTTGAATAACTTTTTTTGTAATTCCGAAAAAATAAAAAATATATTTCACAGTCAAAGCTCTTCTTTTTATGTGGTGAAAAATTTGTTTCTTAGTAATGACTGTAGCCATTACGGTTATTTCTAATGCAAAACCGTTTTTGCAATGTTATACATTTGTAAGACGGAGACAACACATGCCAGGGTAGCGTCCTCATAAAATAATGTGTTGTCGGCTCACATATTATTATGTTGACGTGAAGAATTACGATCTTGCCCCAAACTTAACGGTCGTCTTAATTATCAATTCGACCTACATCCGGTCATATTTAATTCAATAATAATAGAAACGCGCGTTTGTGCAGACGGAAAAAAAAAATAAAAATCTGTCTAATTGAAACGTATAGAATTACTTAGAAGAAGAGTGTGACAAATTTGGACACTGCGAGTCTCGTCGGCCTTTCCAAACGTTTTTATCAGAGGGGTCATTTAATTGTTCCAAAAACCAGTTCATTGATGTTTATTAGGATTCATTATGACGGGATTTTCAACCTCGGAAAAGAATTTTAATTTGAACATTTTAACGTCTATTAGTCGTTCGCTACGATCGTATCGACGATAATAATTACCATCGAAATATTATCAATTAGAGCATTGGCTATTTTCGTTTGCATTACGTTTACTGAATAAAATATTGTTCGATACACCTATCAGTTGAAAACTATAACTTTTATTCGACGAATCATTCTAATATAATGTTTTCGACAAAATCATCGATAAACCGAATTATTTGGGTTTACGGGCCCTAACACCGAACTTGTTTGTAGGTATTATAATTTTTTTGTGATTTTACCAATCGGGTTTTAATTATTTGAATGTTGTACTTGTATTACATAGCGAACGATTGGAATTATTATTGAAGACTGCATGACGCACAGTGTTGCCTTTTATGAATAGTCAATTAAACACCTGTAACGACGTTTCGTGTTTGTTTAGCGAAGTGAAATGACGATAAAAACGAAAAGGACCATCTTAAGTAATGACTAATGAATAATGATTAACAGTTATTAACACAAACGACATACAAATAATGTACTTAACAATGTTAATATTGTAATACTCACATTTGTCTCAACCGCGACCTTGTTCCGCCAACGGGGTTTTGACGACTAAAATGACCTAGCTTATTGAAAACCAATACTGTAAAATCCGATTACAAGGTAACGTAAATAGATATAAGCAGTTCCTAATAATAACAATACGCGTTACGTACAGAGTGATTTTAACGCGAACCGTGCAAATAATTATATTTTATTCAGACATTGGCGGGCGTTACGGTTACGAGGTGTTTTATAATAATATGAATACAATATACGTAGTAATGTACGATTGTTAATTTTTTTCATAGCTAAAATTATTCCACACTTAAAAGGAGAACAAATTTATTAAACAAGATATTGCCCGGTTCACGATTGGGAAAAATATCACTCTGTATATTATCAGACGTCTATACAAACGCGTATTGTGTGATCAAACAGGTATTTTGTACCGTTCAATACAATATTTTATTATTATCGTACCTTATCGATCTAAACGAGATAATATTTCATTTTACTTTACGATCCTATTTTGCTAATGCGAGGTGCTACCACTGGGTAACCACCTCGGCCCCTCCCCTCCTCCCAGCGACCGTTCGTGGGATTAAATAGGTACATGAATTAATAATTATTATTGTACCTACCATGTCTTATTAATAAGTCTTATTCGTTGTAAATATTTTGATTATTATTTACCCACATCCTACAACTGCTAATAGCTAAATAGCATATTATTATTATTATTATTAAACTATATTTATAATATTTTAACCAACAGTACTATCGTTTAGGTTACGAAGGAATCTGTGTAGACCATATTATATATAATACTAGGTACATGATTATATGAATATAATTTAATAGAATATATTTTATTATTATACAAATTTATAATTATTTTAGACATCAAGTATCAGGTAAGCTTTGAGCATTCAAAATTAAAAACATTCGAGTATTCGGCTAAGGAAAATTAAAACGTGTTTATGTGAGGATTATGATAATATTTTAATGTTGTTCATTGTATCTTATAACTTATAAGGTATAACTAATATTTATTGGAAAAATAATAATATTATATAGATACATGAAGTATGTGTGTTTGTGTGAACTGTGAACGATAAATATGTAACAACCAACAATAGTTAACATGCTGATATGCAATACCTAATATGTGGGTCATCACTCACCACTATCCGTAGCTATGTTTAAAGTGGCTTTTACACAATTATAAGTTTATGATAGGTACCTACCTCGGATAAATTATATTATATAATGCTAAATGTACCTGAATGTAATATTATAATACACAAAATGAAATGTTCGATAGTGACTGAATTGTCGTCAGTTGATAAGCATCGAACAATATAATATGCTCATATACATAAAGGAAATTATTTATAGGTACGATAATAGGAAGATATCATGTAGACAGATTTTAGTGTTCTACTTAAAAAATAACAAAAGAGATTACATGCATAAGTAGGTAGTTGTATTGAAACACCAGACCCCGAAATCGTACACCTAAATGTGATTCAGCCATTCAGTATAAAGTGATGTTTAATTTATATACATTTATATTATGATAATTTAAAATGTCTAGTGTGTACAGTTGAAGACCCATTAATATTTGCACAGAGTCTACTTAACCTCGAGAAAAGCAGGGTAAGGGGTATTTATTTAAAAATCCATAGTCACCAGTCCGCCACTGGTCCGTTGTCCGTACTCCGTTTATAATATACTCTTTACATGTACCTATATATCTATTTAATCAACGTCCGGCCGAACATAAAATCTCTATATTAATCAATACCATTTGCATATTGATTAAGCTCAAATTATAGTCTCGATTTATACTTTAGATATATGTGTATAATATTTGATTATAAATACTATAGATCGCTCACTGCAGTACAAAATACACTGCGCGGAAATTATTTCCGATAGAGCGCGATAAGATATTATTTTTGTCAACAATAAAATTAATATTATATTTTCTAATTACCGACCGCCGTCGCACATCATCGTCAACCTCCGTTGCTCGTCGACCCGCGATGCGACCCGTACTCTCATACCTACTAAAATATTATTTGCGCCCGCATAGCGCATAACACGCGCGGCAACACTCGAATTCAACAAAATCAAAAAAAAATTATAGTTATAGGTCGGCATATCAACATTTTATATTTATATTATTATTTTATATGATTGTATTTATTTTGGGTTTTATTTAAGGAGGTTATACAACATATTATTATTTATTAGGTATCTCTTTTTTTATTTTATAATAAACACAAATTTAGGATAACAATATTTTAATCGTAATGACTAATGACAAATTACATAGTACAATATGTTGGTATAATAATTAAAAAGGTTCTTGGAAAGAAAATGTATGGGATTTTAGGTTTTTTAATTATAAAAATATCATTCAGTCTACTATTTCTAAGTATGAAACATGTTTTAATTGTTTCGGAATATCTTTAATTTATCCGCCTGTTGAATTTCTTTATTATGAAGTTTTGATGTAATCCATTTGCATTCTTTATACATTTTTGTTCTGAAAAGTAGCTCTATTATGTACATGTAATGATCTTTGCACGGAGAGTTTAAAATTGCGGTGTCTTTAATAATTTTGTTGGTAGCATCATTTGTAAGCTGAGTAACTATTTTTTTTCAATTTTGATGTCTTCAAATTTCCTTTCAAAAATAGCTAAGCAAATATTTGATATTTTCAATAGTATGGATGAAGGCATTTTTAAACCTTTTGTATTAGTAAATATATTATCAAATGTTTTATAAGTTAATAATAATTGGTTTTTATCATTAAGATCTTTTTCAGTGATCAAATTTGAATAACAATCAACGCACTTAAATTTCTCAAGACATTTATTTGCTAAATATCCTGAGAAATAAACAACGGTACATGTTTCCAGTGAAGCGGGTATAGGGCTACAGTCTAAAGGTAATGAACTGGTTTCCGATGAGTTATCAGACACTAAATTATTTTGCTCTTCATCGAGATCGGTTTCTACCAAATCTGGGTTTGGACGATCGATTATACATTCTTTTAAAACATCAACATTTAAATATTCATCGTCATCTTCTTCACAGTTGCATTTGTCTGAACATTTCATCAAACTGTATGAACAGATGTTTCCAAAACAACACCTAAAAGTGCGAGCTGTTGGATTTCTGTTATAACCATTTCTTTGTCTTATTATTGAAAATAAATTTTCCAACGGATCTTGGGTTAACCGATTAGTCATCAAAAAAAATTCATTTTCTGGATATTTTTCAGTCATTTCCATAAGTTCTGACTCGTATAGATTAAGCAACGCAGTTGAAGTCCAAACCATTCCTGAAAAGCACGGTGGAGTACTGATTTTTTTATTTTTATGGTTAATTTTAACAAGATCTTTAAATGTTGAAATTGATTTTTTTAAATTTGAAAATACTTGTGGACTTTTTACACTTAGTGGACGTTTATTGGGGTTGTTATCAAAAAGATTTTTACTATTTCCAGAATCAAATATGTCGTTTACTGTTATAAAAAAGTTTGCCGTGTTGATTGCCGTTGAAGATTTTAACTGACCCGTAGCCACACAAGTTTTAATTGAAGCTGCTACTGATCTGCTCAACAATTGTATAGCCAACTTACAGGACATTTTTTCAAATGCATTTGGCGCGAGATGAACTGGCGTGATTTTTATCATGGACCGTACTTTTGAACTTGTTGTATCAATGTCGTATGTTTTTTTCACGTCACTTAACGAAATAATTTCTTCTTTATATTTAAAATTTCCGTTTAGAAGGTTGTTTCTGACGCTTTTAATTAGGTGTGGCATGTCGTAAATTAAAAATAATTTCCTACAACAAATTGTGGTAAATGGTTCATTTTCAGAGCCACCTAAAATTGAAAACATTCGCCTATTTTGAGTACCCTGGTCACAAATAATAGCAGATGGTAAAAATCCAAGTTCTAATATTTTCTTAACACATTCTTTAATAATTAATACCAAACTGTCACCTTTAACACCACTGCCTGTGAAATAATAGTTTAATGGAATTTTCCAGTTTACATATAATCCACGAATCATAACAACAAGAGCATGTGATCCAGGTTTGTTTGATTTTCCTAGTGACCCAAGATCTTCAAAACCTTCAACTTCGTCTAATGTTTTATTATATTCGATATATTTTTTTATAGCCATCTCGTCCAATAAAATCACGCATTTTCTTTCTTTAAATGACATACAATCAGCCTTCAATTTTAATTGTTCCATGTATTTAGGAGAGAATCCGGTCGAGTATGAAATTGAGTTTAACCAGCGGCGTACAGTACTCTCACCTGGTAAAACTATTTTGTTTCTACGCATATGCTTATAAGTAGATGGTGATTTATAGTACAATGACATCGATACATTTTTTTCTGCTTTAGTCCATGGCTTACGATTTTTGTGCAATACCTGCATTGTAACAAGAGCTTTCGAAGGTGTCGAAGAAAAGGAAAATTCGTCTAACATTTGTTTCATTTGAACTTTTTTAATATTTTTATATTTTTCATTTTTATCTTTCAAATAACTTATTATTGATCTTTTTCGTTTTAACAATCTTTGTAGATTAATATTTTTTTCTCGGAGTTGTTTATTTATCATTTTCATTTTCCTAGGACTTTCTGGTGTGTTTATATATGATTTTGGTTTATTTTTCTGAGGACTTGGTAGATCGATTAACCTTGAAACCCAAGATTTTGTGCCTGGAGATGACAAAGTAGGGCTACCAAACATCATGGACGGATTCGGATTTTCAACATTATTTGTTACATATCGTCTCACAGGTGATAAAACTTTAAATTTGCTCGGAGAAGGTGACCAACCTGGACTTTTTGAAAATGTTTTATCTCCTTAACACAAAAATTTAAAATATATATATAATAAATGGTGGACTAAATAATAAGTTGATAGATTCGATGACTGAACAATCCCAAATGTTTTAAAGGATAAGTGTAAAAAAAAAATCGGGAACTCGCTCTGTTGTACAGTAGGGGTGGAGTGGACCTCGGTCATAAAGTAGGTCACAATAGTCAATAATGGATGTGTTAAATTTGAATGCAATTATAGGTATCATTGTACACGATATACGATTCTGAACGGAGACGATTTGTTAGTCTAGGATATTTTATTTATTTATTTAAATCTAAAAACGTTTGATAGAAAATTTTTAGTATCGTAAAAATTTAAAATGTAGACACTCGTAAAATTTTTTTAATTGACTTACGCTCGATTTTTTTATAATTATTGTGAACACAACTTATGAACAACCTTGTATTAAATTTTCAATTCTTAGTTATAATAAGTAATAACTGAACATTTTATTATTCTTTAATTACAGTGGTAATTTTCGAGATTTTGATAAATGTTGTAAAAATTTGAACTTCAAATGATAATAAAAAAAGGGCGGGTAAGTGTATGTCGCTCTGCTGTACAGTAGGTTACAAGTGAGTCACTGTAATGGATTGTGTTAGATTTTAATCCAATGATATAATATCATTGAATAAGAAAAACGATTCTGAGGAAGACGGTCAGTCAGTCTATAATATCTTACTAAGTCTAAATGTATTTGATGATATTATTGTGAATAAAGTAATTAATTTTAGTATTATAGGCATTAGTATTTACTATAGTTGGTTAAATTCATTTTTCTCAAAAAAATTATATTTTAAAATGCCATTGCGTGTATATAAAATATAACAATATATTCTAAAAGTTTCATATACCAACAAATAATATTTTTAAATTATATCAAAATAACTAAAATCATTATTCTTGGTTTAAATATGAAATTTTGTCTAAATTTGAAATTAAAATGTCTGTAAAAAATAAATGTGTTGATATATTTTTTAGATTTTTTGGTTACAGTATGATTTATTTATGAGAATTTTTGTTTTAAATTTTCAACACTTAGTTATAAAAACTGAACATTTTATAATTTTTTAATTACAATGATTTATAATTTTCGAGATTTTGACAAATTTTGTCAAAATTCGAACTTTAAATGCTTATAAAAAAAAATCGTGCCTATGTATTTTTAAAATTTTTCAACTGATATTGTAACAATATATAAAAAAGCTTGTATTAAATTTTCAGACTTTTTGGCCCACCAAATAAAATTTTATTGACAATTATAAAAAAAAAAACTAAAAAAATTGAAAACTAAAAATGTCTGTAAACAGCTCAAAACAAATCAAAATATTTTCAAAATTGAATGGTGTATAGAAAATGAGAATATAAACATTTAGTGAAATTTTCATGCATCTACAATTATTCGTTTTTGAATTACAACCAAATAAGAAAAACGCTACATGAGAAATCGAGTGAATATCCTATGTTGTAAAATTATGAACTTAAAACACTCATAAAAAATTATTTTTAATTGCTTTTAGATATTTTATTTTTGATAAAAGTAGGAAAACTTACGTTAAGTTTTGTGTTAAAATTTAAAACCTTAGATTTAAAAAGAACAATTTTTATGAATTTCTAACTCCAAATAATTTGCAAATTTTCGTCATTTTTACGTAATTTGTCAAAATTTCAACTTTAAATGCTTAAAAAAAAAAATTGTGACTACAGATTTTTAATATTTTTCATGTGCCTTTGAAACAATATATTAGAGCATTCTATTAAATTTTCAAGAATTTTTAACGAATAAATAAAATGTTATTGATTTTTAAAAAAAAAAAAACCAAAAAGATTGGAAATTTAAAATGTCTGTAAACAGCTCAAAATAAGTCAAAATATTTTGAAAACGGTATGGTATATAGAAACTGCTTATATAAACATTCAGTAAAAATTTCATGTATTTACCGTCATTTTTTTTAGACTTACACCAAAAACCAAAATCGATTTTATCGAAAATCAATGTTGCGTAAAAATTCCCGTTTTTTCCTTAATTTTCCATTTGTTTTTCACGGTACTTTTGAAAACTACTGGAAAACGTTTACTTTTGACTCCCCAAAGTACCAACTAGAATCACTTTCCTATCAGAAAAGGTACTATTGAAGAAAATCTAAGCACTTTTACTGTCCCAAAACGTGATGACAGACACAAAAAAAAATAAAAAAAAAATAAAAAAAAAAATAAAAAAAGGGGGTCAAGTGGATGTCGCTCCGCTGTACAGTAGGCTACAAGTAGATCACTGTACTATAATGGATGGTATTAAATTTGAATTCAATGATATAATATCATTGTATACAAAAAACGATTCTGAGCGGAGACGGTATGTCAGTCTAGGATATTTTAAATTATATTGACATTGTTATTATACGGTAGCTGCTAAGTTGAATTAATATTATTCATATTATTTAATTATTAACCTAAAATTATCAGTGATGCTATAAAAATATTATAATATATACTTTTACTCGTTAAAATTGATTTTATTATGTAATTCCGTCCAAATTTGAACTTAAAATGTCTATAAAAAATAACTGTGTTTAAATATTTTTTAGATTTTTTGAATACAGTATGTACTATTTATTAGAATCTTTATTTTAAATTTTCAATCCTTAGTTAAGAAAACTGAACATTTTATAATTGTTTAATTACAATGATTGATAATTTTCGAGATTTTGATAAATTTTGTCAAAATTCGAACTTTAAATGATTATAAAAAAAATGTGTGCCTATGTATTTTTAATATTTTTCAATTGCTATTGTAATAATATATCAGGAGCCTTGTATTAAATTTTCATTATTTTGGCCCAACAAATAAAATTTTATTGATATTAATAGAAAAAAAAACTAAAAAATTTGAAAACTGAAATCGTCTGTAAAAAGCTGAAAAACAGTCAAAATATATTCAAAATTAGATGGTGTATAGAAATAGCTTATATAAACATTCAGTGAAATTTTCATGCATCTACAGTTATTTGCTTTTGAATTGCAACAAAATAAGAAAATCGCTACATGAGAAATCGAGTGAATATCTAATCTTGTACAAATTTGAACTTAAAATGCTCATAAAAATTTATAATGACTTGCTTATAAACTTTTTTTTATTGATAAAATTAGGGAAACTTATGAGGAATCTTGTATTACATTTTCAAATCTTAGATTTGAAAAGAAAATTTTTTATGAATTTCTAACTCAAAATAAATTGCACATTTTCGTCATTTTTACGTATTTTGTCAAAATTTGAACTTTGATTACCTATAAATAAAAATTGTGACTACGGATTTTTAATATTTTTCATCTGCCTTTGAAACTATCATCAGAAAATGCATATATAAACATTCGGTCAAAATTTCATGTCTCTACGGTAATTTCTTTTAGAGTTATACCAAAAACCAAAATCGATTTTGTCGAAAATTGGTTTTCCGTAAAAATTCCCGTTTTTCCCAAAATTTTCATTTGTTTTTCCAGGCGCTCATGAAAACTACTGGGAAATTTTGACTTTTGACCCCCCAAAGTACCAACTAGATTCACTTTCCTATCAGAAAAGGTACTATTGAAGAAAATCAAAGCATTTTTTCTGTCCTAAAAGGTGATGACAGACTCAAAAAAAATAAAAAAAAATAAAAAAACACACATCATTGTAAAACCAATACATTCATCGCTCCGCTCAGAATCTAAAAATCACACATCATTGTAAAACCAATACATTCATCGCTCCGCTCAGAATCTAAAATAAGTTAATTTAATAAAATACGAATTTTTAAGCTATGGAAGAAATGTGTAGTTCTAAATTGGTCGCGAATAATGGTTTTAAAATAATTGATGGTTACAAGTTCGGGTATCATAAAATGTTAAGCAATAACAATTTTCGATGGAAGTGTAAGAATAAAAAATGCAAAAGCTATATGAAAGTAGACGTTCATCAAAATGTAATAAGTAATCCTACCTCGCATACGCCTTATCATGCTCCAGACGACATCACTCACCTCAATCGACAAAAATTAAGTAATTCTGCAAAACGAAAAAGCCTATCGGATCTTAGCACAAGACCATAGAAAATTATTTGCGCAGAACTTAGTGCTGGTGATGCTATTCAATGTACAGTTAATGATATAAATTTAGTTCGGAAAAACATTTATAATGCTCGTAGATCAATCCTACCAAAAATTCCAATGAATATAGAAGATGTACACAACGTATTACAAGAGCACTCTGTACTTACAGCTGAAAATGAAAATTTTCTCCTAGTCAATGACCGGGAAAATAATATCATATTATTTTCTTGTGATAAAAATATAAGTGTGTTGATAACATTGAAAACAATTTACGTCGATGGCACGTTTCAATACTGTGCAAAACATTTTTTACAAATGTTCACAATTCATGGACTCATTAATGATCATTATATACCATTAGTATTTTTTTTACTTCCCGATAAAGAAACTCAAACATATATTGAAGCATTTACGCACCTAAGGGAAGAGTGTGCAAAGCGAGGGTTTATATTTTCACCAGACACTGTATTTGCTGACTTTGAAATTTCAATACATACTGCAATTCAAAAAATTTGGACAGAATCTAAAGTTAAAGGATGTCGCTTTCACTTGGCCCAATCTTGGTAAGACTTAATACTATAAATTAGTATCACATGAAATTAGTAATAATAAATAAAATTCTACTTTAATAATTAATTAATACGTAATTTCTATAGGTGGCGAAAAATTCAAGCTATTGGTTTAACTAATGATTTCAGAACTTCTACAGAAATCGGTAAATTTTTAAAGAGCTTTTTTGGACTACCTTTTTTACCTCCTGAAATGGTGAGTGATGTGTTTGTGTTTGAGCTTATGGCCAATGCTCCGACTGGTTGCGAAGAATTTACAGACTATATATTAGATAACTATATTTCTGAAAATTCTAAATTCCCTCCTCATGTTTGGTCTAAATGTTCAAATAGTATAAAAAGAACAACAAAAATGCATGTGAAGCTTTTCACTCGAAATTTAATTCATATTTTTACTCTATAGTCATCCACATATTTTTCAATTCATTGAAGTCTTAAAATCATTCCAGATTAATACATATGTCTTAATTAATAGCGTTAATACTAAAAAGAAAGATTATAGAAAAAAAAACATTTAAAATTAGATTACTTAAATAAACAAATTGAAAGTTTTAAAAAAAACGATATTTCACCATTAAATTTTATAATTAACGTTTCATTTAAATTTCAACCAATATAATAATTCATAACATATGATTTTTTTATTATTTTTTATTATATTATACTATATTTATTATGACAAAATGTATAACATGAAATTTTATATTATTATTATTGCAATTGAATTGAACCGATAATTTATTATAACCATTTTTATTTGTATTAAATTTGTATCATCAATGTACATTTTTATATCGATTATATCGATATTTTAGGGACGCAATTAGGTCATAGAAAAAAGTATACCGGGACGCAAATACGCTATGACCTTTTTGAATCTTTTTTTTGCGGGACGCAACTTACCTACTGATAATAATTTCGGACGCAAGTAGTATGCTCCCATATAAACTCTAGTTTTAGATCAAAAAGGTTTATAGTATTTTTTTTTCATTTGTAAGCCCATCTACACAATAAAAATTAAATATTGTCCGTTGCTGCCCTCATAATTTGTTAGTTGAGAACGGCTTCACCGATTTGGCTATTTTTTTCATTTTATGAAAACAGAAAATAATATTTGTTTATTTATAGGCTTGCTATTAATTACTTATTAAATTTCTATTAAAATGGACACATACTAGTTGCGGACGAAATTATTCAGGTCAATATTATAACATAACAACTGCGAACACGAGTTTCGTTATCATAATACTAGTTGCGTACAGTTTTTTTTAGTAAAAATCACTTGAGTGGCGGACACAAATATTTCGCTTCACAGCTTTTCCAGGACTTAGGACAAGCTACCAAAAAATTGGTAGGGGGGGTTAAAAATATTTGTGTCTTGCAAAAGAGCAATCGTTATTTTAAAAATTGTTATATGCTTTTCTTTATAAAATATTTATAGATTATTTTTATTGTCATAGGTTTTATAGTTTTTGTGGCAAAATTTTTTTGAAATAGCCTGTATAATTGAAAATTTAAAATAAAGATTCTAATAAATAGTACATAGGTACTGTAAACAAAAAATCTAAAAAATATAGGTATAAACACAGTTATTTTTTACAGACATTTGTTTAAATTTGGACGAAATTACATATTAAAATCAATTTTAACGAGTAAAAGTATATATTATAATATTTTTCTAGTATCACTGATAATTTAAAGTTAATAATTAAATAATATGAATAATATTAATTCAACATAGCAGCTACCGTAAAATAACAATATCAATATAATTTTAAATATCCTAGGACCTAGACTGACATACCGTCTCCGCTCAGAATCGTTTTTCGTTACTCGTATACAATGATATTATATCATTGAATTCAAATTTAATACCATCCATTATACAGTGATCTACTTGTAACCTACTGTACAGCAGAGCCACATCCACTTGACCCCCTTATTTTTTAGATTCTGAGCGGAGCGATGAATGTATTGATTTTACAATGTGTGTTTTTTTTTTATTTTTGTGTCTGTCATCACCTTTTAGGACAGTATAAATGCTTCAATTTTCTTCAATAGTACCTTTTCTGATAGGAAAGCGAATCTAGTTGGTACTTTGGGGGGGTCAAAAATTAAAATTTCCCAGTAGTTTTCAAAAGTGCCGTGAAAAACAAATAAAAAAATTAAGGGAAAAACGGGAATTTTTACGGAAAACCAATTTTCGACAAAATCGATTTTAGTTTTTGGTATAACTCTAAAAGAAATGACCGTAGAGACATGAAATTTTGACAGAATGTTATTTTGAGCTGTTAACGGACATTTTCAGTTTCCAATTTTTTAGTTTTTGAATCTTGAAAATTTAATAGTAGGCTTCTAATATATAGTTTCAAAGGCAGATGAAAAATATTAAAAATCTGTAGTCACAATTTTTTTTATAGGTAGGTAATCAAAGTTCAAATCTTCACAAAATACGTAAAAATGACAAAAATGTGCAATTTATTTTGAGTTAGAAATTCATAAAAAATTTTCTTTTTAAATCTAAGGTTTGAAAATGTGATACAAGAATCCTGGTTTATTAATACAATAGCAGTTGAAAAATATTAATAATACATAGGCACACATTTTTTTTATAAGCATTTAAAGTTCGAATTTTGACAAAATTCATCATAATCTCGAAAATTATCAATCATTGTATTTAAACAATTATAAAATGGTTAGTTTTTATAATTAGGGATTGAAAATTTAAAATAAAGATTCTAATAAATAGTACATACTGTAAACAAAAAATCTAAAAAATATATAAACACAGTTATTTTTCACAGACATTTTAAGTTCAAACTTGAACGAAATCACATATTAAAATCAATATTAACGATTTTGGTTATATTATTGTAATTTAAAAATATCATTTGTGGATATATTAATATGAAACTGAAAAATCAAAATATGGCCTATCCATACAATCTACAGTTTAATATTACCATAGATCAATATAGAAGTGATAATAATAATAATATTAATTCAACTTACCAGCTACTGTATAATAACAATATCAATATAGGTAATTTAAAATATCCTAGACTGACATACCGTCTCCGCTCAGAATCGTTTTTTGTATACAATAATAGTATATCATTGAATCCAAATTTAATGACATCCATTATACAATAAACAGTGACCTATTTGTAACCTACTGTACAGCGGAGCGACATCCACTTGACCCCCTTTTTTATAGTGAAATTAGTACTATTTAATTCTAGCTCTTTATTTATTTCTGTAATAAAATGTTTAACTTTAGAATAAAGATTAATGAATATACTAAGATCTCTTCTAGATCTAATTTCTTTATGCAAATTTATTTTTAGATAGCTGCGGGATTAACGATAGTCGCCCGCAGTCGAATTATATAATACATTTATTATATCTGTATTAATAGGTGTGTGTGTGCGTGTGCGTGTGTACGCCGTACGGTCGAAGGCAGAAGGACCCGTGAGCAATAATTATAATTTATTATGTTAATACTGAATTACGATTCAGTTGTTAGATAAACGTCGAAAATATTTATTTTATTTTATAAATCTAAAATCAATAAGGAGCCCTTCAAAATATTAAGACATGTTTAAATACAGTTACTAAATAAATGGTAATCTTATTTAAATTTAAAATATGAACATGAAGTTTGGGGGCCATAACTAGCTGGGGCCCAGTCCGCGATTGCGGACCTGCGATCCAGGCCAGTCCGATCCTGCATACATAGTACGCAGTACACCGCTGCCGTCGAAGTAAAAATAGGTTATGTTGACGTGGTTTCTTTGAATTTCCCATAGGATAATTTCCTATTGTCTACAATCTACATCACAGATTAAGTCTCGCTACTATTTAATACAATCCTACAACTACAGCCGCTATCGTATTTTATAAATAACGAAACTTCTTTATTTCCGAAATTCCACGTATTTGGTTGAGTACTTATATATAATAATTGAAAGCTACTATACCTAGCTAGGCGATAGGCACAAAAAATTATTATGTAAAATGTAACACTTATGTCAAATAAAAACTTGATGCCCCTTAAAATTTGCTGTCCAGGGCGACTGCCCCGCCTAAATACGCCACTGAGTACCTATACGATAAAATTTACCATTTATATAGAAGTTTGGCCCCACATTCTAAAAAAGAGACTAAATTTCCCGCTGGATAGAGATATAATATGACTTATTAAGAGATGATTCAGTATCTATCAGGTGAAAGCTAAGTCTACGTGAAGTAAGAAAAAATGCAACAAAATAATTACAAAATTCACGCTCCTCCTTCCCCAACCTATTGGCCTACATACCTAAGAAAAAGACCAGTCATTCTAGATATATTTCTCACGAAAATCCCTAACAGCCTCCACAATACATTAACCAACCTCGATGATCTATGCTCTGATCACTCGGCAGTCGTTCTCACAATAGACACTACTGCCTCTAAAAAGCCGAACAAACCTACTCTCACTCAAGGTCGTATGGACTGGGAAGTCTTCAGAACCCAACTCGTTAACCGTATAGATCTCAAAACTAGACTAAAATCAACTCAAGACATAGACGATGCTGTTCACACCCTCACAACATCAATTCAACAAGCAGCTTGGTCCTCCTCCATTATTCCTAACCCACTCAATAAACCCACCTCTGAACTTCCACATTTTGTCAGAACTCTAATATCGGAAAAAAGAAAAGCACGCGCTGTTTGGCAAAGAACTAAATATCCCTCTGACAAACGACTATTTAATCACCTCACCAATAAACTCAAAAGAATCTTAGCTAAAATCAAATCCGATAACTTAACAAACCATCTCGCATCCCTTTCCACCACCAACAATTCTCTTTGGCAAAACACCAGAAAAATTCTCCGCTCTCAACCACTAGTACCTCCTCTGAGAAACCCTGACGGCACATGGCTTATCAGTGACTTAGAAAAAGCTAATGCTTTTCGTCATCACCTACACACAACGTTCCAGCCACATATTGACATCATACCCCGTAACAAAATAGATGAAGTCGACCACTTTCTATCCAGTCCACTACCTATGACCCTTCCGCCAAAACATATCAGACCCAGTGAAGTCGAATTTTTAATCAATAAATCTGCGCGTCATAAAACCCCAGGTTACGACATAATTACATCAGAAGTTGCCTCCCAACTCCCCAGAAAAGCCATCTTATCACTCACGCACATTTACAACTCCATGCTCAGACTCTCATACTTTCCTCTACTTTGGAAATTCTCGATCATAATTATGATACTCAAACCCGGGAAACCCGCTGACTCTCCCAGCTCATACAGACCAATAAGCCTTCTACCTTTCTTCTCCAAAGTATTTGAAAAACTCACACTTAAACGCCTACTCCAAATCATTGACACAAACCTCCCAGACAATCAATTCGGATTTCGTAACAACTACTCCACCATACACCAGGTTCATCGCATAGTTGACAAAATTTCCTATTCTCTTGAAAAGAAACTAATCTGCACAGACGCTTTCTTAGACGTAGCACAAGCGTTCGACAAGATATGGCATCACGGCCTCCTCTTCAAATTAAAGTCAATATTTCCTCCCAGTTTCTACTTAATCTTCAAGTCCTATCTAGAAGACAGGCATTTCTCCGTACGATATGGCTCAGCCCTATTTGACATATCATCAATTAAAGCTGGAGTACCGCAAGGAGCTGTAGCGGCACCTCTTTTATTCAACCTGTACACATCAGACCAACCCACTACCAACTTCACCACCACCGGTGACTTCGCCGATGATAAAGCCATCTTGACTCTCCGCCATGACCCACTCGAGGCATCCAGCAGAATCCAATCCCACCTTGACATCCTCTCGACATGGTACAAAGAATGGGGGTTCAAACTCAATGAATCCAAATCCATCCACTGCACATTCACTCTCAGACCAATAAGCTGCCCCTCTATCACACTCAACAACCAACCTCTCCCGACCGCTCAAAATGTCCGTTACCTAGGTTTATACCCAGATCGTCGTCTCACGTGGGCTACCCACATACGTAACAAACGACTTGTACTAAATAATCGTCAAAGACAACTTCGCATCCTCCTCTGTTTGTCATCCAAACATCTCTCACAACACAATAAAATCCTCATGTATAAAGTACTCCTCAAACCTATCTGTTACCATGGAATCCAACTCTGGTGTTCAGCCAAAGACTCCAATATAAACCGAATCCAAACATTTCAATCCAAATGCCTCAGGCAGATAACTAAAGCTCCTTTTTATGTTTCAAATGATACCCTCCACAGGGACCTCCTCATTCCGACAGTAAAAAACGTCGCCAAAACCCTATATAAACGTTTTCACCTTAAACTTTCAAATCACCCAAGTCCTCTCATCCAAAACCTATCCTCCCGAACAATCCCGGGCGACCCTGCCCGACGTTTAAAGCGTAGCTGGTGCCGTGACATACTAGTCGACTAGTCCACCATCCCGTTATGAAGTGCTATTAATGAATAGCTTCTTCTTCAAACCAACCATGACCATTACTCTATAATTGTATTACCCCTCCATTGTGCTTATTGTAATTATATTTTATACAGATTGTACAAATAAAAACAAATATGACAAAAAAAAAAATAAAATTTCCTAACTGAAAAATGACTCCTAACAGTTGAACTGTGTGGCTATTTATAAAAAATAATAATAATACTGTACTCGTTTTAATAAATTAAGGGCTTTGATAAAAAACCATATGATTTTCCCAATTGCTATACAGCCTATACATTGTTTGTACATTTTATAAGACCGTACCGCCTTGTCGTATAAAAGGGAGCCGCGGAAAAACGTCCGAAACTCTGAACCCTTCAGTAATGTCCATGACAAATTTAATTTGTCATGGTAATGTCATTCTTTCCGTGATTGGTAGATTAGGCGCCGTCAGTCAGATACCATCGATGCCGATGTATACTACCCTACCTACAGCGGAAGAAATAGGGTAAACATGAGCGAGTTTTACCAGTTTCATCCGCCACCATGTGCGCTCTTATTTAAACAATTTAAAATAAATTGTACCGATATTTTAAACTAAAGGTAAAAAACATTTAACAAATTATTAAAAATAATAGAAAATAAATACTTTTTATTCTATAGAAAAAATATTAAAATAATAGGAAACCCAACTTTCCAGTTTTTCGAGTTTTAACATAGTAATGGTACAAGTACTGAAATCAAGCTAATCTTTTTTACAAGTTATTTGAGTTTAGTTTACTCAATACTTTTAATACACATAATATAAGTATATATTATACAACATGTAATGAAAACATAAGAAATATAAAATTAGTTACTAATATCATAATAATTATTTTTGTTTAATACTACAAAATAAATTAATAAATCCTTTCGTACAATAAATACATATGTATAGTAATCAAAAATGATAAATGTAACAGTCTTTCATAAATATATTTATACATTATTTTAATGTTGAGATATTAACGCATATTAAATATAAGCATATAACATCAGTATTTAAATAATAATTCCTAACATAATTGCCTACCATATCGGAATGATAGTAATGATTTTATTTAAATAATAAACAGCCAATTTGTCAGTCTTAGATACATAACAATTAGTTATTGCCTGTAAAAAAAAAACAATTCAAAATCTTCTTATTTAACTTAAATTTTAGTATTTTAAAATATATTTTAATATTATATAGTATATACATACAAAATAAAAAAAATAATACACAAAAAAATTAGCATTAGGTAAAAAAAAGGTAAATATTACAAGTTAAAGTTATACCAAATTATTCATTATCGGAGTCATCTACCAGATTAATGATATCATCATTTGATACAGGATCAGGGGCAGGTTGAGAGACTAATACTTTTTTCTCACGTTCAATATTTTTTTTCTAAACATAAAATATATTTATTACTTTATAAATATTGAATAAACATTATTTATACATACTTTAGTTGGAGAATAAGACGTCCTTTTACTATTAACAATTAAAGCTTTACTTGACTCAACACTTTTTACATGTTTTGCTTTACTATTTTTATTTAATTCAATCAATAACATATGTTGATGTCCAACAACTCGATCAACCTAAACGAATAAATATAAATTTAAGACCTTTAATAATACTCCAATGGAATTTTTTAATAAGAGCACAAAACTTCATTGTTTACCCATTTCAATTTCTCGCTATCTTCAATTTTTTCATACTTGCTTCCAATTCCATGTTTTTTAACATGCCATGCCATTTTTTTAGGAGAATCAGATATTTCAAAACATATCAAGCATTTCCATCTACAAACAACAAACTTGAAGATAAAATTCTATACTAAAAAAAATTTAGAAAAAAACTGCTTACGTTTTATAATTGACTTCTTTATATAAGTGCTCACGGAAAAGTTCTATATTGATAGTTGCAAATACACAGCACTTAGGACAAACAAAGTGACCATTTGAAGATATTGTTCCTAACTTATCATTTTTATTGAAAACGTCTATTAATGTTTTCTGTTTATGAGGTTGAATTGGAGAGCTTTTAGTTGCCGATTTTGGACTCTTGGACATACCACGAGATTTACTGTAAGTTTTCAATGGTGTTGATTCGATAGGAATTCCTCGACAAGTAGGAGGCACGAGTGTGGGTTCAATACTTTCTAAAGCTTGCTGTTCGAGAGTATTTTCCGTACCACCTAAATGTTTGAATTGTTTGTGCAATTCTTCTGTTTCAGAAATCTAAACAATACACATAACTTTAGAAATCAAACTCAATACCTATTTTAGGATAATATTTATTATTACTATAAGTTCAAATCTAGGTACCCCTTGAATGCATATCCTGAGTTTTAAAATATTTAATACAGTTCATTGTAAGCATCATGTACTACAAAAAATTATCAACAATCTACACTAACCTTTTCAAACACTCTTAAGCACTTTACTGCTACCGAAGGATGTTGCAACTTATAATGTTCTTCAAATATATTAGCATTATCATCTTTGTGTTCAAATTGACACATAGGACATTTAAACATACTTGATACTTTATGAGCCATAAAAATATGTGATGTTATCTCATTTTCTGTATATCTTAAACCACTAGAGCATATATTGCAAACCCATTGAGGCACATTGGATGGAGCTATAATGTAAAATCAAATTGATAAATGTATTGTTCTTTCTTGAATTAATAAGTTAATTTAAAATAAGATATAATAATATTAATATACCTTGGCTTCTACCTCTGTCAATACTATCATCTTCTAACATTGCTTTTCTGACAATAATTATATTGGAATGTACTGAACTAGTTAATTCTGATAGATGGGAATTTATCATGTGTGTTCTCATTTCAACTCGATTGAAGTCAATATAGTCACAGTATTGACAACGATATAAATTTTCACCATGAAGCATTAAATGAAACTCTATTTGATTTCGTTCAACATATTTAGATGTAGTGCATGGCGGTAGACAATGTGGACATCTTTAAAAATAAATTAATGTAAATATATATGGTCATTCTTCAAAGAACACTTTATATTTCAAGAAGTATTAGCATTTTAAAAATGTTTTTTTTTTATTTTTAATACATACGCTATTTGAATTATATAAAATTTTTAAAAATAAAAAATGATTATAATTTACTCACATGTAACACTGATAAGTAGGATGAAGGATTGATATATGTTTCTTTAGCATATCCTCTGTCATACCTGTATAAGTACAAAGAGGTATTGAACATTTATATCGCATATTTTTTGGAATGAACTGTGGATAGTTCTTTGTATTGAAACTGTCATCAGGAATTAATTCAATAATTTTCTTATCAAGTTCATCTCTTTTCATCTGTAAGATAATATAAGTAAATTAGTAAACTCTAATTATGTAAATCTAGTAATATTATATAAGTAGTATTTAAGGCAAATTAAATTAGAACGCCTTTTATAAGTTAACCGATAATCTGATAACGCAGATTGTACATTAATTACATTTGATCATGTACATGTTCTGCAGAACACTGCGGATAATCGAGAGTAAACTGTATCACAATCAATGTAAAAATTTAAATTCTTATTTTAGAAAATATATTAGTTATATGTAACCTAGTTTAGAGATAGAACTATTGGAAGTTTAATTTAGTTTTTAGGATTAGTACTTACTACCTAGTACCCTGTACCTATACAATCATTGAAAAAAAAAAAACAATGTGAATCAAAACATTTTCTCATTTGATACAGTTTTAAGTTTTATCAAGATTTAAGACTTTAAAATTCATTTACGATTATAACTCGATCAAATATTGATATTTATTAATCAACCCCTTGAAAATCAATCTTTTGACATTTACAAATTATTTTTTTTTAATGTCTCTTCAAGTCAAGAAGCATATCTGGCGGTCAACTTGTGCGCAGGGAATAGGGATATGGCATTACCCCACAGCAGGTTCAGATGCCATGGTTGATTTGGTAGGGGTGACAAACACGGTGATGAATGACTGCCACCCGTGTGCCTTACAAAAACTAATAACCCCTGAGGACAGTACTAAAGTTGAATAAACTAGTTTTACAATTATATTTAAGCTTATTGTTAAAAATTAAAGCTAGATGATAATTTAAATATTGTATGATTCAATAGTTCACAAATGATCACATATTATTTTAGATTCTGAGCAGAGCGATGATTGTATTGATTTTACAATGATGTGGTTTTTTATTTTTATTTGTTTGTATCTGTGTACACGATAAGACATAAGTAGTTGAAATAATGCTTCAATTTTCAAATTCAGTATCTTTTTTGATGGGAAAATGAATCAAGCTGGTGCAAATGAAGTCAAAATTTAAAAATTTCCAGTAGTTTTCAAAAGCACCGGGAACAACTAAAAATTGAATAAGGAAAAACGAGAATTTTTAAACATGATCAGTTTTGGTTTTTGGTGTAGTTCTAAAACAAATGACCATAGATACATTAAATTTTCACTGAATGTTTATATTTTCATTTGCTACACATAATATTTAAAATATTTTCAATTTTTTTAGCTTTTGACTGACATTTTTTCAGTTTACAATTGTTTTATTTTTTTTATCTATAAATATCAATGACATTTTATTTGTTGGGTCAAAAAGTATAAAATGTAATACAAAGCTACTGATACATTGTTACAATAGCAGTTGAAAAATATTAATAATACAAAGAAACACATTTTTTTTGATAAGCATTGAAAGTTTGAATTTTGACAACATTTATCAAATTGAAAATTTAAAAATGATTTTGTAGTTAAAAATGTATATAATGTTTAACTTTTATAGTTAATGATTGAAAATTTAAAACAAGGTTCCATGTAAGTAGGTTAATTTGTAACCAAAAAATCTAAAAACACAATTTTTTTTATAGTTATTTTATGTTCAAATTTAAACAAAATTACATGTTAAATAACTAGGAATAATTATTTTAGTTATTTATTTGTAATTTTATAATATTACCGTCTACCGTATTAATAACAATATAAATACTATATAAAATATCTTAGGCTGACAAACCATCTAGGTTCAGAATCGTTTTTTGTATACAATGATATTAAGAGGACTACTTTTAAGTACCAACATTATCTATGTTTTGTCGTTGGTTTTTTACAATATTTTCATTTTTAAGTGAATTATAAGGGTTTCTAAATATTAATACTTTAAATACCCATAACTCACTTAAAAATTAAAATATCGTAAAAAACCACCGAGAGAACATAGATAATGTTATTACTTTAAAGTAATTACATGATAATAGGTCAATTCACTCTTATATCAAAACTAGTACTACCCTATTGAAACTAGCGAACGGAAATTTGGTTTTTTGTACGTGTGTAAGACGGAGACAACACTTGCGGGTGCCATGTTCTCTTAATACTATCGAATTCAAATTTAATACCATACATTCCAGTGACTTACTTGTAACCTATTGTACAGCAGAGCAACACCCACTTCCCACTTTTTTTTATAGTTATTTAATGTTCAAATTAGGATGAAATTACATATTAACAAACAAAGAATAACAATTTTAGTTATTTTGTTGAAATTTTATAATATTAATTCAACTTACAGTCTACCATATTAATAATAAGTAATATCAAAATAAATATAATATAAAATATCCAGACTGACGAACAATCTCCGCTCAGAATCGTTTTTCATATACAATGATATTATATGATTGAATTAAAATGTAATATAAGCCATTATAGTGACCTACTTGTAACCTACTGCACAGCAGAGCGACAACCACTTAACGCTTTATTAAGTTGGTATAAATATTTCATTAATTAGATTGACCAATAAATAAAAAAGATAAATACACACAAAACAAATAAACTATTAAAATAGTAATTAAAAAAAACACTTACCTTTTCAGTATTCATAGCATCAAATGAACTAGCAGAGAGATTGATCATCTTATCAAACATGAGTTCAGACTTGCCAATTGAAGGTACAGGATTAACAATTTCCTTAGTAGTATTATCTTGTCCTTTTGTATGTCCATTCAAATGTATAACAAGATTTGACCGCACTTTTGTACTGTATGTACATAACAAACAGCTAATCGGATCTGAGAATATATGAGACTTTGGAATACTGTCAATAGTATCAGGAGAAAAGAACAAGTTCTTTGATTGGTTTTTAATAATGGGTTTTGGTTTTAGTGATCCTTTCTGGTTGTCAAAATTCTAATTTATAAGAAACATAAAAAAAAAACATACAGACAAAATACTAAATGGCTTTGTGTTGTTGATTAATTTTATAAATTAAGCATTCAAGTAGTATAATAAAACTAAATAATAACTCACAGTAGTGCGTTTTCTTTTCAAGCTTGTATTTTGTTGTTCATTATGTTGAGGCACTAAAGAATTGACTAAGTTATTTGTATCATTTGGTTGTTCTTGTGTAGTCTTATATGAATTATCTTCACAATCTACATTTTGCTCAGCATTATGAACAGCCTTCATATGAGAAATAATAGTTTTACGAGTGTTGCCCGTAAATGAACACTTGTTACAAGTTAACAAGCTATTAATCTTTTCTTTCTTCTGCATAATAGTCTTATCTTCAAATACAATAAAGTTATCTTTATTCAAATCAGTTAAATTGGAACGTTCAGGTACAAAATCTATATTTATGATTTTATGACAATTTTTCATATGATGTGTAATAGCTCTTTGAGATGGTACTTTTAAATTGCATAAATAACATTTGAAACGATCAGGTCCATGAAGTTTGACATGTTCAGTCATGTTCAATACAGTTTTGAATACTTTAACACAATACATACATCTCTTTCCAATCGTATAATCCCAAAAAGGACAGACGTTTAGGTGGTCAAAATATATTTCACCATTTGGGAAAACTTTTTCTACAAAACCAACATTTAAATTAAGTGACAAAATTATTATTTATTAACAATTCAAAATAATTAGACTAAATACTTACCACATTCTTTACAAACAAACAATTTATCCAATTCAATAATTGGAAATGCCAATCTTTTGGCCTTATCTGATTCATTGATTGATTCTTCGATCTCTAAACATATTCGTTTTGTAGGACTCTCATTAAGTTCTTCTTTCTCTGACAAATCAACATCGTCTTCATCATCAATTACAATAATGTCATCATTTGATGACACTTTAGGCTCTTTTTCCTTGTTAGTAGATTCAGACCAAATGCGATTTATTTTCAATGATTCTTGCAAATTATCATTTTGGTGCACATCATCAATCATTATAAATTCATTATCAATAGCTAACGACATTGATGTATTACTTTCTGCCATTTGCGCACTATCCGGAACTGTAATAACAATTGTATCTGATGGTTGAGAACCTTCATCAATGCGAGCAGATTTCATAGCTACTGATAGGACATCAGGACACTCAATAGATCTTTTTTTAGATCGCTGTGTCAACATTTCAGGGACAGAGATTGTTTCCGCTGGTAAATTTACTGTCTCTACTATCCCATTATCAATAACTTTTGTCAATCTTAAAATTTTCAAATTTCTTAAATTTTTAGAGTCCTGTAATAGTAAGGATTTTAATGATTAAAAACATTTCATTGATTTAATTATTTATTCATTATTTTGATTAAATATGCGTACACAATTATCAGATACCGTAGAACGCTCCAAGCATAAAGGTTCATATTCAAAATGTTCTAACGCTAAATGCTTTATCATTGAATCAATAATTTCATTACCAAACAAGCAAAAAATACATTGATATGTATTTAAGTTATGAAGCTTAAAATGCTGTAAAAAAAAAGGATTAATTAACAAACATTTTATTATAACTATGAAATATACTTTTTTATCTTATCTTATAATTACATGGTTTAAATGTACACAACTCAATTAATAAAAAAATAAAAACTGTAAGACCTGATAAATGTTAACGAATAGCAAAACGAAGGAAAAGAATTTTAAAATAAACCATGTAAATATTGATAGTTAAAAGATTGAAAATTTCTTTATAATATTTGTTAAATCTGACACATCATGCTTACTGTAATCATTAAACTTGGATGGAGTGCAAAAAATCCTTCACCGTCATTTTTATTAGCACAAATGTAACAACAGAATTTATCACACTGTTGATGCTCTTGATTCAAATGCTCTACAAATTCGTTTGGCAGATAGCAAAAGAAATCACAGGAACCTTAACATAGCAGAGTTAAAAGTAAGTTGTTAATGATGATGTTAAGAACTAAAAATGAACTATTACTATTTGTATTGTTATCAAAAAATGAAATAAATATTAATGTACACTTTTGTCACTTATAGACAACAAGATAGCCAAGTACACGATTGAAGTTTAGAGGCCAAACATAGTTTATGCATATTATATAATATTATCTATGCGGCCATAATATACCTAGACGCCTAGTGCCCACAGGCTACAGGGCAATGTTTACAAAATATTATAACTGATAACACATTTACTCTTATATTTTCCATGCGAGTGCACTGGACCACGACCACAGATCTTATAAACAAGGATACGACATTCATAATTGAGGATGTGTCTTAGCGGTTCTGATAATAATTTGAGGCAGTTTGTTTACATTTTAGTATGAAACGATTATATAAAAATTGATAGTTAATACTCGATACAAGTATACTTATTTAGCCTCAATTGTAAAATTTCATTCATCACTGATATGACGTTAAGTGTCATGTCCATATTTAAAAGATCTATGACCACAACTACAAACTTGAGCACACGCATATGGTTTGCGTTTGCATTATGTGATTATTATCACCAGTGTAGTAGATAACGTAAATTTCATATTAAAAATTATAAGGATACTACAGTGTATATTATATCTACACCAATATAGAAAAATGACACAACCAATCTTGACAGTTTGATAGTCGATACTCGATTAAAATATAAGCACAGATATATAGACGTAGTAGATAGCCGACGACCATATTATTATACTAGATGTTAATCGTGTGTCTGCGGCGGCCATTTGTGAAGACGGCAATGTTTATACAATGCAGAATTGATAACGAAAGAATTATCATGAATCGTAATGACTACAGACTAAATAATTAGCATAGATAGTTTTGGAATTTTGTTGTATTTTTAATGAAAATAAAAATATATATCAAATAGAACCTAGCTATTTAAATAGTAGGTGAACACCAGAATATTATAAACGATATTTATTATTTTAATAAAATAATGGTTTTCACTAAATATACATAATATACAGTTATTTTAAAGTTCAAATTTGGACGAAACTACATATTAAATAACTAAGAATAATGATTTTAGTTATACTAGTATAATATGATCTAGTTTTTTAATATGTATTTATCAAAATTATAATTTATCATTGGCTGTTATCAGTTAATATTTGTAAGCATTGCCGTGTTACCAAATTATAGCCGAACAAGACACACTTTTCGGATTGTCGTGCACTATCTAGTATGTTTATATAATATCTGTGAGTATAAATAAGTATTTATTTTATAATCAATAGTATAACTTATTTAGCCTCGATTACCGTTGATAACACCGTTATGTCCTATTCATATCTTTATTATCGATGGGTGTTGCAAATTATTTATTATTGATAGCATATTATTAAATATTCCACTTACACCAGTATGAGGAATTGACAAATAGTAAGTGAACCCTACGGTGTGGTGTCAGCTTAGATCTTATTACACAAATTTTCAATTCAGTATTACAAATATGAAATATTGTATAATATGATCCAAGGGTCCGCAAATTAATTAAACAATTGGAAAACAATATTAAACATAGATAGTATAAAATTATAGATTCATGGACCACGACTATTACAATTACAGTTGTTCCAAGAGTCCCGTACCCAGCACCCTTAGTATCTAAAAAGGAAATCAATATATTTAAATGCAGTTTTTTTTTACACTAATGAGTATGCAAATTCTGCTTTGCATAAGATTTGATTTTTTTCAAAAATTCAAAAATTACCAAAAATTTTTTTTTACGCAATTAAGTTTTTTAGATTTCCAAGATAGCCGTTTTGTTGGTCATATTTTTTTAAAGTTCTGAAAATTTTTTTTTAAAAATTAATGAAAAACGATAAAGTTAGAGCTTGTTAGTATTTTGAATTTCTAAGAATAATAGTTATGTTACCTATGCATATTGTATTAACTTTATTTAGTTAATAATTTAGTAGATTCGCATGCTTTAATCAAAAACTGGAACGCTGATTTTTTTTTTTATGATAATCTTTTAATATTTTATTATTAGTGAAAGTATTTAGTTATAAGATTAAAAAAAATTAATTTATATAACCGATATTTTGTACATCATCAACATTTATTATTCCAAAAAAAATAATCGTTTTTTTCATTTTAATAATAAAATATCTATTTCAATCTGTCAAAACTAATACATACCTAATTAAAGTTTTGATTTTAATAGAAATAACAATAACTGTCTTATCGTATTAACTGAACATTGAAACTGGTCACCTATTTTTAAGTATTTTAACTTTCATGAAGTGAAACGAAAATTACGAAATGGCATAAATAGCCGTAGTCTATGATTTTATCTTACAGCCATTTATGTAATTTATAATAAGAATACTTACACATATCTATATTTTGTAAAATATAATTAAAATTATTCACTAGTGTTTTTTTATTTATACCTATTAGTGTCGTATGTAGTGATGGGCATATCCGGATTATTCAACTCGATTTTGCTGTTCAATGACTCATTTTTATAAACTAATAATATTTGAATTATATAATATAATTTTCAGACATAGGTATACAAAATTTCGAACGCATTTTAAGTACCAGTGATGTTTTGCGCTTAGCTGTAATAAAAACAATTACTTAAGTATGTAAATAAAGTACTATTTATTTTACCATACATTAAAAATATTTGTAAGGTTGAAGTCACATAAAAAGCAAATCCATAAATCCGGATAAGAATTTGATTGAAATCCAGATTTGGATTTCCGGATATTCGGATTTCATACCCATCCTTATTGTTTTATAGTCGTATGTATGTGTACTAATCGTATTTGTCGTCTTTAGCTATAACTTTTTTGTTAAACACTTGAAAATTACTCATACTTTCTCAGTACACGAGTACATTGACATAGTGAAATGTTACTACCGAAACCACGAAATTCATAGGCAAGCGGCTTATAGTTATGGAATTGAGTATCCCGATCGTAAGAAATCATCTGCGTTCCTATTTTCATTAAATATTGCGAATCGCATTTTGCTAATGCCGTATAAATAAGTAACATAACTATTAATTTTAGGAATTCAAAATAAAAACTAGCTCTAATTTGGTCAATTTTCATTAAATTTATTATTATTGAATATCTTTTTTTTTTTAAACTGTTTTAAAAATTATGATCAACAAAACGGCTATATTGGAAATTTAAAGAACTTAATTGCGTAAAAAGAAATGTTTGGTAATTATTGAATTTTAGAAAAAAAATACGAATCTTATGATATTCAATCCAAATTTCCATATTTATTATTGTAAAAAAATCTGCATTTAAATATATTGATTTCCACGGAGATACTAAGTGTGACACGCGACTTTTGGGACATACTGTAAAGGTAATAATATGGACTATGGTGGCGTAGGTGCGTTAAGAATAACCGGATTACCGGAATACCGAAAAACGATCCATGAGCCATGAGCGACGTCAAAGTAATATGTTCTTATCAAATTAAACAAAAACCTGCTCATTGCTAGCGCTTCCAGCGGAACTTGTGGTGTACATACCCGTAGACATTATAGCAGGTCAATAATATGTTGGTAGCAGTATGTGTAAAATGATGGATCCTAATTACCAGTAGCTGGTTAAGGTTATAATAATATGCTAGTTGCCTTCCGAAGTAAAAAGATCAATAATTGTTATACAAATTGCCTCCCGACATGCCATAAAGAATAAAGAGAAATTTTATCATAAACGAAAATTATCTAATGGGCAGGTAAATAAATGTAGTTCCCAAACGACTCAAAACAATTTATAATATATAAATAATTTTAATTATATTACCATAATATTATTTTTTCGACTAATTATATCATAATTTTTAATAATAGACAGTAGTGTATTAATTATTTATTTATTTGTATAAATGTACTCGTATTATGCATATACTATTATATACCTTAGACCAGGGGTCTCCAAACTACGGCCCGCGAACAAGTTTTAAACGGCCCGCAGCACCCATAAGACGGTAAATAAAATATAGATATCTAAATATATGTGTAATTTAAAAAGTCGTTATCGCGGGCACGTATCATAATTTATGACGACAGACATTGCTATTTCCTTTTCATAAAATTAAAAATTATATGTTAATAAACTTTTGGCCCGCTAAGAGCATTTGATATTTTTTGTGGCCCTTCAAAAAAAAAGTTTGGAGACCCCTGCCTTAGACTGATATTTCTTAATTTAACACATAATCTTAGTATGAATATTTTCCCAAACAACGATGTTTAGTAATCGAAAAATATCTATATCATAAAACTAATGTTTATCATTATTATGTACTTGTACTATTATATTAATTATTATAGTATTACATATATATGTTACGGTAAACTTAATTTGTTATAATTATTATACTACAATATATTAAAATGTATAATACACAAAATCATCTATTCACGTAGCATATTTTAGTTAATTTTATGAACCACAACCACTACTTAATTAATAATTATACATGGGAGATAACTAGTGTCAACATTTTAGGGGTTAGGTCATGGGGTTTAAACCTCCCCCCACATTGGCCGTATTTTTACACGCCTGTTTTTTGTGCTCGTATAGCCCCCCTACATATGTGTTCCTAAATATTATCCACAATCAACCTCCCTCATTGAAAATTCCTGAAGATGCCACTGTTAGTAAGGTAAGTATATCCCCACCTGTCACACGGGAGATCGTGGTTTGATTACCCGCACGGGAGCCACTTTGACGTGGGCTGCAATGCCTCCAGTCGTTAGTTGTCGTTGTTGTCCAGTCAAAATTTTGTAAGTAAATAAATGATAATATTTGCTTTGGGGCATTAAGATTTGACAAATTATTATGAGGTTCTTTACAGTATTATGATAGAGTGGAAGTGTGGGAGACTATGTCACCACTTTAGCATTATACTTTCTAATCATGCTGGAAAAGGGGCGCTACAACATTGTGTACCTGGGAAGCTGTATTTCTAAAAACTGACTACACTGGATATTCAAACTCAAACTAATAACTAAAAAAATATTGCAAATATTATATAGCAGAAAAACTTACCAACGTTGCATTTGTAAGGCAATACAAACTCCTTGAAGTCTACCACAAATAACATTTCTTGTGGATAGTTGCAAGCACCATCATCGTATTCAAGTTTTATTATACAATGTTTGGGTATGTTAGCATGAACTACAGACTGAAAATATACAAATATTTTTATATACAGGAACTATAATATCAAAGTTATAGATAAAAATAATATTACCTGGTGAACCAAAACATGGGAGGCAGTATAAGCACGATAAAAACAACGAGGGCAAAAATATTCACAAAACGTGTATTTTTCAGAAATGTGGTTAGCTAAAGATTCTTCATTGTCAAACGTTTTAAAGCAATAGGCACACATTTTAAACTGTTCAACATTGTAAATTTGGTTTTCTACAACACGAGGAGATTAATAAGAAAATATATTATTTTATATGAATAAAGATTGAAATAAAACTTTTACTTTTTTTTTTTTCTGCATTTGAAAAATGTAATTTCATATGTAGTTTAAATAATTCTTTAGAGCTAAAAATTTTCGTGCAGGTTCTGTCCATACATTTAAAAAGACCCAATAGTCTTGGCAAAGCAGACATTTCATTAAAAGCTAATCGTGTTTTCATTATATTCATCGGCAAATTTCGTACTTTTCTAATGTAATCTTTTGTATATGATGTGTCTATTAAACAACAAATTGTACCATCTATGGGCACACCATTATTAACAGTTTGTTGACCATCTTCAAGAAATATTCCGGAATGTGGAAGAACAACTTCACAATTCGTTTTCGATTTCATCCACATATTAAGACTATTGTTGTCAGATGCACTTGAGTTTATTTTAGAAGAGTTTACTTTTCCCTAAACACAAAAATAAAAAAAATATTAGGTCTACAAAATTGTAAATTTTTTATTTTAATAAAAAATGAATGTACCTTTTTTAAGCTCTTATCAGAAATCCTTGATGGAAACCTTTCGTCATCAGAACCATGATTAATGTTTAGATTAACTATTTACATATGAAAAAGAAAACAGACACAATATTAATAATTCATTTTAATTAAAGTCTTGTACTTAATTAACAAAAAATAAATTTTTGTTTTTAGGAATCATGGGAAAATCAAAAATGTATTATGGTTTAAAATTGTATAAGAAATTAATAACTAATATAAAATATCTGCTACATAACTCATTAATTCCTTTTTTGTTTTTAGGCACTCTGAAAAAAGTTTTGTTTAATTCCACATACTTACAAAGACAAGTTTGACATAAACATGATTTATTTTAAGTAAGAATATAAGTTTTAAATTACTAACAAATGACATGTAATTTGTAGCTGAAATACAAATGATACATACCTGATGTTTGACATTGGTTACCAAGCAATATATTATGGCTAGATTGTTCGGAGTATTCAAAAATATTGTTTTCTATAAAATCTATGGGAGAAAATAAATAATATTTATATTTTAAAAAGTTATGGAAATGAATTTAACATTAACATAAATCATAAATATATCTAGAAGATCGATCAAATAGGGACACTAAATAACAGAATTGTTAAAATATACATTTCTTGCCATATACACATATTGTATTATTTCATAAAATTTAAATTTATAGATGCTCAAATTCTGGAGGTTTCATAAATATTTTCTAGATTCGAGAGGTAACTGTGAGCAGATGTTTATTTTTTATTTATAAAGACTTGATTAAAAAAATGTCGTCATAGATATATACAACGATTAGATAGCCGTCTTTTACTACAGTTGAGACCAATATTGAATTTGGCCATGAGAGCAGGCAATATTTACATTTATTTTACATATTTTCATATACATATATACTTATACATACATATTTACTGTGATAATATTATTTTGTAAATATTACCTGCTTTGTAAATGGCGGCCGGTGATAAGAAGGAGAAGGTTTACGTAGTGTTCTTATATTTATCCAAGAAACCTCAAAATAATGTGAAGCTATGTCAAAATATGTGATGATTAACATCTTAATGGTATTTTGACACATTTATACTCTATTTAAGCTATGAAGGTATACTTAGCAATAACTAGTTTTGTTGGGTGACTGTCAGGCAACACCTGTTTGAACCGAGTATGGTTCTTAACACGTTGACTGCCATGTGACCCTTGACAGTCACACAATATGTATCACCGGTATGTCAATTATATTTTCCCGTGTCATTCCCAATTTGTATATACTATTGTATTTGAAAAAAAATATTAATTACATCAAAAATATTGTTATGATTCTTGCTACAATGGTGCTTTGTTTAGTGCATTATTGAAGCACCGTGGAAAAATTAATTATATAAGACCATATTAACTTACAGTCACCAGTGGACAGTGGTCATGTGGTGTGGTAGTAATGATTAACTATGGGCGCAGGCGATAACATGGCAGTCAACGTGTTAAATTAAATATAGTTAGGTATATCAAAAATTCAAAATCTCCGTTTTCCCAGAATTTTAAACTCTAATTCATATTCAGTACATTTTTAATCATGGTTTATTTCCATAACATTAAGTATTTGTACAAAAAACATTGAAGAAACTAACATTCATACTAAATGAATTTTAAATTCTGTCTAGTTTTTATTTAGTAAAATAATATGTTTTAAAAAATAAATAATACAGTGAAACTTCCATACAACAAAGTCTCATGGGTCTCAAAAATAATTCGTTGAACTGAAAATTTTATTAAATGGAAGTTCGTTTCATGGAAGTTTCACTATACAATATATTATACGACTATTTATTACCGTTTTTGCTAATGGAATTTGTATCATCCTGTGATTGATTAACAGACATATCACAAATATTGGCAATACTTGAACTGCTAGGGTTATCTGTATAAAAACCAAATCATAGATACATGGATAATATTTCTTTGATAAGAAAGCACTTTTAATTGAATTTAATATATTTTTTTCATGTATGTTATAAAATATATGACTGTATTAGGTAAATAATGCATGCAAATTATTAATATGTAAAATAATAAAAAAAAGTATAGTATAATATACAACATACAATACAATTATATAAAAGAAGTTTCAGTTTTATCGATCAATAATTTTTTTTTTGTGAATTTCTAGCAAAATAATGTGCAAATTTTAGTGATTTTGATGAATTTTGTCAAAATTCTAACTTTAGACATTCATAAAAAAATGACTGTGAATTTACGCTCAACATTTATTTTACTTATACTTATAAAAATCCACAGTTGTAAATTGTGTGTACATCTTTAAATACTCATAAATAGATGTCAAATTAAAATATAACAAAAACCAGATGAGATGGCCTAGATAATAATCTTACCTTTAAATTATATAAGAGGTCAATTCACTAATTTTTAAATTGATGGAGCTTAACGTGATTTATTGAGCATAAAATTTACTATGTCATACACGTATAAGATGTGTTATATGTGGGTACGACGTCCTCTTAAAGTTTGAATTTTGACAAAATAAGTAAAAATCACGAAAAAGTGCAAAAAATTTTGTGTTAGAAAATCATAAAAATTTTCCTTTTAAATCTAAGATTTGAAAATTTAATACAAGATTCTTCATAACATTGTCTAATTTTATCAAAAAAAAAAAACTTTTGAAGTATATCATTATATTGTGTACAAATTTTACATTTTTTGGTAAAAAATAATTCAACTTTCTACATTGCTAATGTCTAGTATAACAGACGACTTCACTCAGAATTATTTTTCACAACTATTATTTTATATCATTTAATTCAAATTCACAAATCTGTTACAGCGACCCATCTAGACAACTACTGTACAGCAGTTAATTCTCTGGTTTTTTTTTAAATTTTTAATGAGTTAACTTATTATAGTTTCATAAATGACACCATTTCAAACCTTAAAACGGTACAAATAGCATAACCAAAAAAGCAATAGAAATTATTTGTTCAATTAAATGTATTTCCTAGTATTGTAAAATCTTTACGTTTAAAAGCATAATTAAACAGTAATACAATTACTTTAAAGCAGTGGTTCTAAACCAGTGTTCCAAAGGAAGTTCTGTGAACTTAGAGAAAGTGTTTGGCCTAAATTAGAATATCAGTGAAAAAATAAAAACGTTAATGAAAAAAAAGGATTTTTAGTTACATAGTCTTTATGATTATTTTATTTTCTATTGAGTAATTTAGGGATGTGTAAACTGTTAAAAATATAACTATATTATGTAATTTTAAATACCTATAACTATAAGAATAATAAGAACTGTTTTATTTTATTGCTGTTATCCGCAAAATGTGTATCAAATTATAAATAAAGAATAACAAAATGTAAACTTACGAACAGATAACTTATCACCAGGTAAACAACGAACTTTCAATAAGTGTTCTACAATTGGTGTAATTTTTACTGTGTCTTGACAAGATAAACCTTCAATATTTGAACCTCCAAGATTTGCTAGAAAATGTAATTTTATTAGATTACAGATTTTTAAAAATATTAATAACACAATTAAGATTTACTTACTTATAGTATTGGGATGTTTTTCATTATTCTTTAGAACCAAATGATGAGAAACTAAATGTACTAACGCATTTCTTAAATAATATTGTTCAGAAACTATCGGGAGTTTATGATGACATACTTCACAATTCCCATCCCATACTACAAACTGATGGTTCTCATTTATATGCTTGAAAAAATCAATCAAAGCTACAGTAAAAAATTGATTTTCTTGGCAGTTTGATACTGAGCATTTAAAGAATAATTTTGAATTTATCAGTTCACAACTTAAGCCAGCCAAGACATATTTTTCAGATTTTTCTTTTAATGCGTATTCAAAATATTCAACTGCAAGCGGTTCTGTGCTGATTCTTGTCTCATTTTTAGGAGCTAATAAAAAAAAAAAATCAGATTTTAATAAATACAAATAGTTCTTAAATGTATACTTACATTGATAAGCTTGTTCTGGTAAAAATTGAAGTATAGTAGACTCTAGAACTATGTCATTAACTAATACTGGAGGATTTGCCTGAATAACTGATTTTGGCATATTTTCATCAATATTTGACTCTGGAGGAATTTCGTCAATAGTTAACTCTGGTGAGTTTGTATCAGTTGTTATAACTAGTGGATTTTCATAAACAGATAACCTTGATGGACTCTCATCAATTATTGACTCCTGTGGAATTTCGTCAATACTTTCTTCGTAGCGTTCTTTTTTAATAGATAAAATAGAATTTGGTTGTTTTTCTTCATTTGATAGTATGTTTAATACTGTTTCAGTTAATTGTTGATCTTGGTCTTCATTATCTTTACTTTTAGAAATAACTTGATCAGACTGAATAGGAGGTAAGCATCCCACTAAATTATCAAAATCAATTGAAGAATCTGTGTATATTTTATCTGCCACAGACATACTAATACGTATAACTGTCCAGTGGCCATTCAATTTTTTATCTTCTTCAGAATGTTGTGATGCCATATGCTTGACTATATTATTGTAATCAAGTTGAACATAATAACAAAAGGAACATAAATATCCAAAAATGTATTTACCATAGATTGGAGTTGGAAATATTAAATCTGAAATTCCACCAGTTTTATCATAGTCTGTGTGTTCTAAAATATGTTCGTTCAAATCATCTTCATTTGAATAAATTTGTTCACAAATTTTACATTTGTACCTGTATTCTCCAGTGTGACCGGTAATATGATCATAAAACTTAAAATAATCATGGAAAATAACTTGACAAAAAACACAGGTATAGTTAACATTCACAGACCGAAGACAAAATGGTTTTGAATCTTGGGAATTTGAATATCCAAAATTTTTTTTTAAAGATTGATGTATTAATGATTCAGTACAATTCTTGGACAATCTGGATGGTAAAACTTCTTCCCCACAATGTTGAACTTTATAATGACGAACAATATTCAATCCTTTATCCTTGTAATTACAAAATTTACATTCCAAAGAATTATCAGCAGTTTGAAAATAAAATTTGTCTTTAAATTTGTTTTCTGTGACAATTTTAGATGTATTTTCAGTAGATGTATTATTTTTCAACACATTATTCAGTTCAAAATCATCACACAATGCCATATTTAATTGCCTACGATTAGACTTCATACATTTCTTGTTTCCCTTTTTTGTTTTTTTTAATATATCATGTTGCTTAGTTGATATTTTATTTAAAACTGCAGTTTTCACAACTACAGGTGGTAAAGTTTCATTTGCCATTGACTTTTTAGCAATTTTTTTCTTTGTATTAAATTTAATTGTTGATTTTTTAATTTTCTTTTTTGTGTTATTTTTTTTTCCTACACTACAGTCAAACTCGTTTTGATCATCATTTGAATCCAATTGTTCAATATTTGACGATTTCTTTTTCTTTGATATTCCTACATTTGTATTTACATAGTCAATTTGTTTATTGGTTCTACATTGTCGTACATTTGAAGCATTTAATACAGCTTCACAATCAAACATTTCACTAATATCAGCATGAAGTTTATCTAATTCTGACAGTCTAGCCTTTTTTATTTCTGGTTTGTTGACAATAAAAGTTGATGTATTAGAATTCTGCTCAACTGATTTAATGGAGTTGGTTTCATTATCAGATGGCTTAGGATTCTGAAGAGGCTGTATTAAAACAACAGGTTGTTCTGTCATTAAACTAGTTAAGGTTTCAGAATTTAATTTTCCCTTTTTATCAATTATATCATCAGATTTTGATCCTTTTCTAACTTTTTTAGTCACAAATTTTAACGGATTTTTAATGTTACTTTCATTTCGGGAATTATTTCGTTCCATTTCCATTTTCTGTCTTGCTAATTTAACACTTAATGGACCTAAAAAAGGTTTCTTAGATTTTATTTCTTGAGCTATTTCTACATTTATTGGTTTATTATTGATTTGAATATCATTGCTTGTACTTGAAATAGCTGAATTACAGTTTTCACTTCTCTTAATATTTTTATCAAATTTAGCAATAACAATTTTTAAATCTTTTAATTCCGGTTTGCATTTATCTTTAAGAATTTCAAAACTGCCATAGCTTTCTTTAGATTTTTTACGTTTGATAGATTTTAATTTATGTTGATCAGTTTGTGAATGTTCGTTAATATTTCCAGAACTAGTATTTCCTTCATATAATAATTCATTTAAATGTCTGTTTTTCTTTTTAGTTTTTACCATGTTTTCTGCTTGATTAAAATTATCTGAAATGTCATTCAAACTTTCTTCAATAGAAGATTCTTCACTAACACTTTTCTTCATTTTTCTCAGTTTCCTTTTTTCTTTTTTCTTTTTTCTTTTTATCTTTTTTTTTTTGTCAATTTCAAGTTGTTCTTTATTTAATATATCTTTTTTTTTTAATTTATCATCATTGGTATTGACATCTGAGATTTCTAAAAATTTGCTAAGTTTTTCCAGTTTATCTTCATCTTGAAATATACTCATCACAGTTATAAACTTTGGATTTTTCAAAATGTCGATTAAGGACTTCTCGTCAATTTTAGGTTTATTATCTTCTGTAGAATTAACTTCATTCGAAGAAACAATATTATCTTCTTGACTTTTACATACAGTTTCGGTTGTTGTAGAATTTACGACTCCTGATTGTTCTTTCGATGTAGAAGATATAATATTATGTCTGATTTCAATCTGTCCACTAACATCTTTCAAGTTCGGAATTGATACATTATCAAGGTTCTTACTACATTCACCAGATTCAAATGTCTTAGAATTTTTAGTTATATTGTCTTTTTCAAATTTTAGCTTTGAATTGTTTACTTTTAAAGTTTTTAAGATTCCTTCTTTTTTCATCACAGAACTTCTTGTTCTTGTTCTTGGACCCTCCCATACACCATCATTTAAACTCTCTGCAGCATCTTTTATAATTTTTTCAAATTCTTTTTCCTTGGAATACTTTTTTTGTTTCTTAGGCTTACTCCGGTCTGTAGGGTCTATCAAAATGCTATTTTGTTCAGGATTAGAATCAAGTTTTTCCTCATAAACCTTACTTGAAATGTTAACAGTAATTTCTTCAAGATTAATTTCTGGATAACTACCTTTTTCTGATTTATTATTCATCATCATTGTTTCAATTTTATTATCTCTATCTGTACTACTATTTTCAGTTATCTCAGTTTCTGAGTTTATATCTATATGACTATCGTTAATTGTATCAGTTATTTGGAGGTCTTTTTTTGAATTTTTTCTTTTTATTGTTTCAGATTTCTGACAATCTACTAGATATTGTTCTCTAATTGTATCAGCTTTCAAGTGTATTTTGAAATTCTTCTCAGTTTTTAAGACATCTATCTCATTTTTATTATCCCCAAATGTTTTAAGTTTAGAGTCCTTTTCTGTACTCTTATCATTAAGTTCTTCATTATGTTTGATTTTTGGTATTTTAAATTTTTTAATATTAGCTGTTTCATTTACAGGTCCAAAAGTATTGTAGGAAGAATCAATGATGTTACTTTTTTCCATTTTCTCATTGACTAAGCTACGATATTGATCTTGGTCCGGGTTCACTTGGTTTTTATTCTTTACAAAACCTTTTTTTTGTTCTCTGGACTTGGCTTCTCTATGTTCTTTATAATTAGCATACTTAATTGTTTTAACACTTTTCAATGTTCTCGGATCTCTCTTGGATGCATCATTACTGTAAGATCTGTATGGCACTGGATCACAATATTTAGTCAATGGCTCAATATGGGATGAATTAAGATGCATTTGGGTAGAATTACTAAATTGACCACAATCATTTCTTATATCATCACTACGATTATGTTTGTTTTGATTTAGAGACAATGGTCTGTTTTTAAGTTGAATAGAGTTTCCATTATGTTCTGAAGAAAATTGTGGATTTAACAGTTGAATATTTGTATGGTTTGATGAACTTTGACCATTATATATAGACACTTCCTGTGCCCTAGTATCAAACAATTTGTCATTTGAATTGTCTCTATTTGGAGCAAAAGGAATCTGATTATTAGTTGAAAAAGTATATTGCGCATTCGATATTAATGATGGAAGTGTATTAAATGGATTAACATTGTTTTCAGAACTTAATAAAGTTTTATTTCTTATTCTTGGATCACGAGGGACACATAAGTCAGCAAAAGATGTTTTTACATCAGCATGTTTCTCATTTGATTTGGTAATCGGTCTAAGAGACTCTATATGCAATGAAGCACGAACTACTTTTGAATTTTCAAGATCAATTAATGTACCTGGTTTTAACGCAGATATAAACTTTGGTTTAGTTTCATTTGATGGACTAGTCTTATGCAATTTATTTATTTCAGTGGTCAATGGTGCACAAATATTAGTAGAAGATTTACTTAATAACACATTATCAGGAAATACTTCACTAGAATTTGTTTCAGTGGTTGATATTAATTTTATTCTTGATGCTCCTAAATCCATAAGATCCGATGGGGGTAATGGTGGTGGCTGAACAGGTTCCACACAACTAGCTCTTTTAATACTATCTATTACATTTTTTACATAGTTAACATCAATATCATCCATGTTGATACCTTTTAACATATCTTTATAAATAACTGGGCCATTTTTTTGTTTGATCATTTCGTCAAAAATTTGAGTAGTAAGTTCATTATACGGTATAGATGCATCAGACTTATTAAGTTTTGCAATAGAAGCATTGGCTGCAAACCCAATTATCTTATTAAGTCTTAGACGACTGTCTGAGAACTCTGGTAGATCATTCTTTGCAAGCATAGAATCATTGACTATATTTTTGCTACAAGATGACTCTCCAATTTCACCACTTTTAAAGTTTTTATTAATAGTATTCTTATTATTTGGTGACAAATCTTCTAAACAATCCATTTGATTGTTTACTATCTTTTCATAACTAGTACTTGGTACTGGTGTGTTATTGGAAAGTTCGGACTCACTATTTTGGTTTAGATTACTATTGTTAGAGGTACATCTTACTTCTGAAGACCTGCTAAGAAAAAAATGTATTACAAATAAATACCTAATTTATAATTTGTTATTTTTAATAACAATTTTGGAAACTTACTGAGCTACCAATAATTAATAATGATATGTAAACAATACGCTACTTACACATTTTTTTCTTCGTGATTTAACTTTGTTTCTTGCATCCAACTAGTTTTAAAATCTGGAGGTAAATACTGTGAAAGTTCAGATGGATAAATTAAAATATAAACTTTATAACTAGTGTATGTTAAATATGTCATAATAATTTTAACTAGCATATATATTCAAGATATTTTATTTAAATAAACAAATAAAATGTAATAATGAAAATTATATTGTAATGCATCATTTGTACTTTATTCAAACAAATAAATCATTATATATTACAACAAAAAATGTTTATAATAAATTAAGACTAATAATAAAACACTTACGTAGTTTAACGGATTACTGTAATTATCGTATAAATCATAAAATACTTTTTTACAAGTTTTTAGTCGATCTGGTGACAACCTAAGAAAAAAAATATAAATAAAATTTCATGTTAAAAAAATTTAATTAATTGTTCTAATTCTTAACTTTAAATAACTTAGGTAATGGTAAATAATTACAGAATAAAATACAAATACATAAGAAACAAATAATAATATATTACGATTGACAAAAATACTAATACATTTTAATGAATAATTTTACACAATGATTTAGTTTCAGTGTTTTTTTTTTCGACATACCTAAAAATAATTTATAAGAACTTTATTCAACTACTTTAGTAAATAATTCCACCATTATTCTGAAGAGGTTTTAATTACTTCAATAAAACAACTTTAATCGTTGCAAACAAAGAATACAATTTTCTAATTGACAATATAGGTAGGTATATAATTTATGGGAACTAAATAAATATTAACTCAATATAATAAAAGATGTCAACAAAACTAAATTTTAAGTATTTGTTCTTCCATCCATATAACTTTAGCCTTTGTTTATTTAGCAAATAACATTATACAAATAATACTCATCTTAAGACATAATTATAAGACATAGAGTACCTCGAAAATTTAGAATTAAAATCAAAATAAATGTTTTAAGTTAAAAAGTATTTTAAAGTTGTATTATTACATAACGTGTTTTAAGTAAGTTGAAGTTATACAGGTATTATATAAAGTTAATCTTGGACCATCCTCTTCAAATATGCCACTAGGTTAAGAATATTAAAAGCATACAGGTACTTAAAATTGTTCTAACATAAAATATATTCAGGTAGGTATTAGTAATTTGTAACAGTAAAAAGATGATTAAATTAATAAATAAGAACTAACTTAATGAGGAGTACAAACTACAGTGGTTTTTTAGTAGAAAATGTGCAAATATTAGATAGGTAATGTATGAAGTTAGTAAGCTTCAAATAGTAACTATTAAGGGTGAAATTCAAAAATAGTATTTACCATAAATCACAAGATATATCCAAACCCATTAATAATCTAAAACACCATAATACATTTTTATATGACTTTTAAAACTAAAATTAAAATTAAAAGTGAAGTATGTTGCAAAAAAATATTAAAATGTTGGTTAATTTAGGAAGTAGATACCCGTATAAATGTATAAACTGCAGACCATTATAATTAGGATTGTTCTGCTATCATTATAAGTAATCTGTAATAATATATTTTTGAAAGACCCTCATCAAATGCATCTTAAACCTAATATACCAGCTATCATCCTTTGAATTTAAAGTATAAAATTAAAAAAAAAAAAAAAAATGTTTTTTCTTGATATTTTCTTTTAAAATAATATCTAAATAAAAATTAGAAAATAAGATTTCCATATTTTTATATTACAAAATTAAAATTGTACAAAATAAATTCACCATGGATGTCAGCATAAAAGTTTTGGAACATTGGCAACACTGTATAAACAAAAATTCTTAGTTAAAATCATTACTTTTCACTTTTTTATAAAATAGTTGATTTCTTTTAACGGCATTCTAAATCTCCTAAGTGTCTATTTTTAATCAAGTATCTGACCTAACCCAAACCAAAGGAACGAGTCATAATACACCACATTTTAATGTTTGAAATTTAGAACGGATAACCCACAAATGGATGCGTACTATTCTACGACAAATAACGATATAAAAGCAATTAGCATAATGATACAATATAATTAAGTTAAAACGCAAACCTTTTGGAGTCTACCAGTTCGTACAAATACCGCAACTTGGCCACACGATCAGGTAGAATGTCTAACAGTTCGCTGCTGTTGATGACTTCGGTGAGAAACGGCAAGAATGTCTGAAGGTGCGTCAGCAGTTTGGCGTGGTAATGTTGGTCTTCTGCACACAAAACACACAAGGAAAGGTTATGGTTAGGTTAGGTTAGGAACACAAAGAATACACAACATACCTTCGGGAGCCACGGGCACGTCGTTTCGAGAGTGTTGGTTTGCATCCGGAGACGGGTCGTCAGCGGCGTCTCCCATAGCTTCAAAAAAACGTGCTCGATATTTGACGGAAAAGTAGTCGACGTACTAGCCGAACCACGGTCAGGTAGCAAATGAAGTACCAACCGACGAACAGTGGAAATGAAAAACAAAGATGGCGGCTATTCTAGAAGGATGTGGTGGGGGTGACTTGGTTGTGGCGGCGTCAAGAGATTCAAAATCTGGTTTGGACGGTACGACGATGGTACGCGTACCACCATAATATTGCCACGTGGTAACTATTATCGAAGGAGCCGCAAGAAAACGAGTCAACGATCACATACATTCACGTCATGTTAATCTACGACAAACCGCGTCGACTAACCGAGTTGAAGGCGCGCGAGTTCAGATCGTCGGGCCGAGATAAAATCGAGCGGTTAACGCGAAACAAACCTGCGCCAACCGTGATGGGCTCTGCAGTCGATGGCGCAGTCCAGATACATGCACCGAGCGTTGCAAGGCGGCGAGGGAACGACGGCCAGGCGGAGTAACGAACGACCAAACACTCGAAGAACAGACTGTTCACTGCGGAGTCGGAGTGTGGTGGGTTCGTAACTTCACGCTGTTTGCGAACGCCGGACGAAACTACGGTGCACGATTGACCCGATGACGGTGCGCGGGGTGCGGTGCGGTGCCCGTCGCCGAGCGCCGTCCAAGCTATAGTGCTGTTTTTGCTTCGGGAGGGTGGTGGGGAGATTTGCGTCCGCACTCCGCACTGTCCCGTTTGTCCTTAGTCAGCAGCAGTCTTCCGAATTCGTTTGGCGCGCTTTGACGCTGTGTTCAACGTTGTTGTGGAATGTTCATTTCAGTGACGGACAACGGTTCCGATAGCGTATAAAGGTTCACGACTGTCGCAAACCGTAAGGTCGTCCGATCTCGCTGTGCGCCTTTGTCATCGCGTCGTTTCCCGCCTCTTATTCTACAGTGCTGTCCGCGATGCGATAACGAAAACTCGCGATGGCGGCGGCTCAAAGATTCATCAACAGCCTGCAGCTGCTGTAGTTAATCCTAGCTTCTTGTTTACAAGATCGTGATTCGCCTCGTCACGTTTCCACTCGGTTTCCGGTTTTGTTCTGTTTGCATTCCTGCGATATTTTTATCGATAACACGGACTGTCAAATGACGCCGATGATTGACGATTTGTAGCGTACTACAGTTTTACACACATTGTGCAATAAATTAATAAACGTTACCAATGTTATTGTATAAAATATGTTTCGTCGTTTTTTTTATTATTATATTTTAATCACCATAATACACTTAACGAGACAGACCGTATCGTGGAAAAAATTGTAACTAATACCGTCGATGTCGGGTAGGTTATAACTTGTAGGTTGCTGCGCGTTTGTAGTTTTTTGTACGTTTCGCGAGACACGACGGCCCACAATTATAGCACGGCCCATGCGAGTTACGTCGTAGAAAAGTTCGCCGGGCAGAAGCGAATGGTTTTTCCTTTCTTAAATCCGCCGACGAAAGGCGTAGACGTGAAGTCCGAACAACTTCAGTTTTCGTTTGAGGACGTGGCGGCCTTCCTTGTGTGAGTTCGCCCGTCACGTACGTCAGTTATTACGACAGCAAACGTTGTTCCGACGATACGTAATTCGCAACAAACAACTACAACATTAATAATATTTTACCAGCCGTTGCGTAACCTACAGAAAATATCATATCACACGCGAACGTAGTAGATCCGATCGTCGATCGTACCTACTGCTATACTGTTATTACCACTTACCGGCACGTGATAAAATTGTTTGGTTTGAACAAAAATTATTTAACTTCGTCATAACTATTGTAATGGGAAGACGGCAACCATGGGATAAGAATATAGAAGGAGCGACTACCTACTGTATTGATATAATATGACGTGATATAGGTATTATACTCATGTAATGATGGCCAGTCATTAATCAATATTTTCAAGGAAGAAATTCGTGTGTAGACATGTAGTATGACCGATACTCAATATTCAGCATTCAAGAAGTTACATGTTATACCTACTTCTGACCCGTATTGGAGTCGAACGTGGCGAAATCGAATTTATATTCTTGAATGATTATTAAAGATTTATTAAATACAACATAACTAGACTGTAATATTTGTCTAAATTTTAATCCCGTATATTATCATCCCATACATAATTAATAATAATTATTAAGATTAAGACCTAGGAATTAAAACTAATACGGGCACACTGATATCGTTGACGCACAATAACTACGTTGCTAAATGCGTTTCGTCAGATTATAGCATAGTTTTTAATTTTCCTACCTTCGCACGACGCAGCGGGCAAGTTTTGAATTTTTTTACAAATTAGAACCACTGGTGTTAGCCATGTTTCGTATTGTAGTTCAATTTCATGTCAAACTTAGAATTTTTCATTTTTCAATAGAAATGACCAAATAATATTTTATACAATGACTGTCGATATATTAATTAAAATATTGTATGTATTACAATAGGTATATTATAATATACTGTGTGTATAATGGTAAAGGTAGCAACAAATATTCAGAACGCAGAACCCTAAATTTAATTTGTGTTTTTTTTTTTTGCTGCATAAAGGGACTTCATATTAAACTTATTTTAGGCCCGCTAATCGATTGTTTACAAACTACTTTCAGGCGGCGTTCAAGCAACACCCAGTATTGTTTACACGTTTTTGGAATTCACCCTAAGATTTTTACAGTTGATGATTTTTCTCTAAGATTACTCAAAAAACGATTATGAACATACCTGTCGTACGTGAGTCTGAGAGAAAACAAAAATATTGCGCTGATATCCTGTTTTTTGAATTGTGTTCCTTATAGAGTTTTTCGAAGATGGTATGGTAACAATATGAACCTATGTGGTTGACAGATTTTACAAAAAATGCACAGTCGTCCCCTCCCTCCCAAAGCAAATTCCTACTTACGCCACGGTCACTCCAAGCTGCTGTTAGTTCCAAACGCAGTGCTACCCTTTAAATTATAATATATTATATGGAGTATGGATGTAGTTATGTGCACTTATACTGAATTGTGTTGTTACTTATTTGTGTAAAGTATCTTCCCCGTCAAAAACGCATTTCATAGTTACACGACATAATACTACGGCATGTAAATTGTTCTATGATAATACGTATGCCCAGAATCAGTTATCAGGTTCAACGTTATCGGTTGTAACCACCAGCTGATTCTGGGCACGCGCGTGTCGTGTACCGTATACAAGGTACAACCCTACAATTTCATAAGTATTGGGGATAAATATGTTGAACAATAAACGCATTGTCGCATTATTCTGTAAGGCACGATGGTAGAGAAGATAAAACTGATAACACCACCAAAAAAAAACAGGTATCTCCGTAGCCCTTATAATATACGTCTTAAAGGTATATGGGCGTCTCGCAAGTCGCAACAGGATAATTTCCGATACGAATTTTTATCACTGTTTTTTTTTCTTAAAAATGTTAAATTAATTAAAATTGATTTAGCATTTAAAAAATTCGTGGTATATTAACTATTAACCATAACCGTTCACTGGACCCTTTCTACCTAGCTCCAGTGACGAGAAATTATTTAGATGATAACCCTCTAAGGAGAACTATGTATTAACCTTCAATCAAGCTATGATGACTCTCATTTAGGTTTTTTGCAAAGCTGGGCACTAACTAGTTAGAAAGTTAAAGTTAAGTTTTAATTCATATTAACTTTATAACTTAACAAGTTGATTTTAATGTGTAAAATAATCTAATCTAACTCGTTATTATAATGAGTAACTAGTTATTTTTGTATTTTTTTTTTTCATTTAAAATTCAAATTATTCCATAAAAATGCCAAGCGCCTCTATAACCGTGATAATAATGTATTAATAAATAATATGAATATTGAGAATTTTCAATTTTATGAAAAAAATATTTATCATATTATTTCTCATCATTGTTTATACCTATTAGTTTTTTAACTATTTCTTGTAATACACTGTAACCACAACACATAATAATATAATATAGCCTGTAATTATAAATAGGTAAATACCATCTATATTGATGGTTTAAACCATATAATTTTAATAAAATATTAACAATACTATTATTTTACTTTTATAATAAAACTATATTATAAATTGTAATATAGTCAGTATAGGTAATATAGGCTATTTTATGTATTTATGTACCTTTCATGAATGTTTGTATTTATATTGTGTCAATACAAACAAAATATATATTATGTCATACTGTTTGTATATTTCTTATTTTGTTAAACTTTCTATAATCTAATTACTAATATTCTAAGAAATTAAGGTTATTAGTATTTATTTTATTACCTACCGGCTACCACCTACATATTTGAAACATTTGATCAAATTATCAGTTGACAGTTGTTAAATAATTAAATTTTTTTTTCATCACCAATAATTTAAGTTCTAGTAACCTAACTACCTACTTAATGATTAATTTATGTAATACATTACATTTAAAAAAAAAACTGTTTTTTAAATTTATATTTTAAAGAACAAAAAAAACTAACTTCTAACTTATACTCTAGCTTGTTACTTTCTAAGTAAGAAATTTGGTAAATTTCAGAAACTAACTTTTATTCTAACTTAGTTACTTTTGATATTAAAGTAACTTAACTTTAACTAGTTGAAAAAAATTACTAACTTGCCCAGCTTTGGTTTTTTGTTTTGTTGTATTTAGTCATTTTTATTCTTCAAGTTATTTATATCAAAGATAGCTTATTATGTAATATTATATTTTTTAATGTATAAGATATTCATTGTTGCTATGATATTTATCTGTAAATATCAAAATATATTACTATAATATATATATATTCATTATTAATATGTGATATATTGTTAAAAGCGTTTATGCGTTATAGTGTATGGCGTTTATAGATAAAAAATGTATATCTATTTGTATAAAAAATAATAGTAAGGGCTAAGGCTATGTATCTTAAGACTTAAATATCTGTGAACTGCTATTGAGCAATCTTATGAAGACCTATCGTAACATTTTCAAGCTTTTCTACCAACTATGAAAAACGTTTTAACAACAAAAATTACAAAATTCGAAAATTTTCTCAAATCTATGAATAGCTCAAAAATAGTCAAAATATTTCGAAAATGTTAATATTATATTAATATTTATTTGCATATATGAAAAATTCTAATTTAAATATTTAGTGAAAATGGCAAGTATCTATGGTTATAAATTTTTGAATTCCACAAAAAAATTATTAATTTTTTCACTCTTTTTGTAAATGATTAAAATGTGATAATGTGAATGATTTTTATAATTCATATCTTATGAAACGTAAAAATATAACATATTCGATACTAATAAATTTAGTATCGAATACAAGGACATTTTTTTTAATAGTTTTTCTGGTAGTGATAAATTGTGTACTAAAACTTGTTTTGGAGCTTAAACATTTATGTTTATTGTTCAAATACATTTTAGATTCTGAGCGGAGCGCCGAATGTATTGATTTTACCATGATGTGTGTTTTTTTTTTTTTTTGTGTGTCTGTCATCACCTTTAAGGACAGTAAAAATGCTTCAATTTTCTTCAATAGTACCTACCTTTACTGATAGGAAAGCGAATCTAGTTGGTACTTTGGGTGGTCAAAAGTTAAAATTTCCCAGTAGTTTTCAAAAGCACCGTGAAAAACAAATGAAAAATTAAGGGAAAGACGGGAATTTTCAAGTTAAAATAAAGTCAAAATAAATTTTTATGAGCATTTTAAGTTCAAATGCTTACAAGATTAGATATTCATTCGATTTCTCATGTAGCGATTTTCTTATTTTGTTGCAATTCAAAAACGAATAACTATAGATGCATGAAATTTCACTGAATGTTTATATAAACATTTATTTTCTATACACCATCTAATTTTGGATATGTTTTGACTGTTTTTGAGCTTTTTACGGATCGTTTAAATTTTCAATTTTTTTAGTAATATTTATGTCAAGTAACATTAGGTATGTCAAAAGCAAAATCGTTTTACTATTTACTATATAAATAGACTATACACTAGCTGAATATCCCGGCTTCGCCGTGCGCAGTATTTTTGTGCCAAATCCTAGTTCCTACATAGTATATACGCTATATAGGTTTGACAGTCAAAACGCCTATGGTTTGACTATATCTCAGTTTTAGTGTACTTCAGTTCACGAACAAATCGGCGTTGGTGTACCTACCTAGCTTTGTGAATTAATTCAACATATTATTAAGGGGATCGGCGATGGTGTATATTTAAGGAGTTGGGTATGGGCAATATTTAAAGTGCGTGCGTAAGTTATTTGTAACTGTGTGCGTAGTAAATGATTATTGGTATGTGTACGGGTCTCCGCCCTACACCAGGTACAGTCGTTGCCAGATAAATTGAGACGGCGGCGGCGGCGCATTTCAGTAAGTGTAGCCTAAACTAGTCGCCGGCAGTGAGGTGCGAAGGTCAAACAGTTGGCTACGACGCGCGCAGTCACCAGTTCGAACCCGGCTCATTGCAAAAAATTTTAATATTATTTAATATTATTATTATTACAGTGAAAACTGTCTAAAGCGGAATCGCATGGGACCAACAAAAAATTCCGCTTTAAGCAGTTTTCCGCTTTATTCAATATAACGGAAAAATTCCGGATTATTCAATTCAAATAAATAAGACGATAATATAAGACGACAATTAAATATTACATATAAACATTTAGCATTTCCAAAAATGATGAAGAGTTTTTTGTTTTGTTACGGTTGCTGCTATTTTTTGTTCTGTATGTTGTTTGATCGATGAAACCAATTGAAGAAGATTATCATCTAGTTGATCAATAGCAAACCAATGTAGATTTTTTATTTGAATTAATGCTTCTTTGTATGTATTAATTGTTGTGACTTCATCATGCATTACTTCTGCTTCGTCGCCAGATGAATTACTTTCACAATCATTTTGTGAATGTATTTCTTGACTCTCCGTTACCAAATTTGTATCAATTATCAAAAAATCATTTACATTATTTTCATCTACGGTTAAGTTCATTTCACTTATGTTTTCTTTGATGTGTTCGTTCATTTTAGATTCTGAGCGGAGCGATGAATGTATTGATTTTACAATGATGTGTGTTTTTTTATTTTTTTTTGTGTCTATCATCACCTTTTAGGACAGTAAAAATGCTTCGATTTTCTTCAATAGTACCTTTTCTGATAGGAAAGTGAATCTAGTTGGTACTTTGGGTAGTCAAAAGTTAAAATTTTCCAGTAGTTTTCAAAAGCGCCGTGAAAAACAAATTAAAAATTAAGGAAAAACCGTGAATTTTTACAGAAAACCAATTTTCGACAAAATCGATTTTGGTTTTTAGTATAACTCTAAAAGAAATGACCGTAGAGACATGAAATTTTGACCGAATGTTTATATATGCATTTTCTGTACACCATAGCATTTTCAAAATATTCTGACTTATTTTGAGCTGTTAACGGACATTTTCAGTTTCCAATTTTTTTAGTTTTTTTTCTATAAATGTCAATAAAATTTTATTTGTTGGGTAAAAATCTTGAAAATTTAATAGTAGGCTTCTAATATATAGTTTCAAGGCAGATGAAAAATATTAAAAATCCGTGGTCACAATTTTTATTTATATGTAATCAAAGTTCAAATTTTGACAAAATACGTAAAAATGACGAAAATGTGCAATTTATTTTGAGTTAGAAATTCATAAAAATTTTTCTTTTTAAATCTAAGATTTGAAAATGTAATACAAGATTCCTCATAAGTTTCCCTAATTTTATCAATAAAAAAAAGTTTATAAGCAAGTCATAATAAATTTTTATGAGCATTTTAAATTCAAATTTGTACAAGATTCGATATTCACTCGATTTCTCACGTAGCGATTTTCTTA
>JANEHU010004675.1:0-26313 GCA_027563435.1 Nasonovia ribisnigri | reverse complement strand
TATGCGAGGTAGAACCCGATAAGGAAAGTTTATTTAAGCAAATTCTAACTATATTATTCTGATTAATTTGTATTTGATTTAAAAAACAATCAGCCGATCCTCCCCAAATTAATAAGCCATATTGAAGTATGTATTGGTACAATGCAAAATAAACTACACGCATTGTGTGTTTTGGTACCAGATCTTTTAATTTATAGAATTTATAGGTTACCTGACGTAACTTTCCTACCAAATTATGAATGTGAAGATTCCAGCGTAAATTATTATCAAAAATGATACCTAAATATCGCGTACTAGAAACTTCTTTAATAGTTAAGCAAATATTTAAGTCACTACAACTCTTACCATCGTTACATCTATGTATTTTAATATGATTAAGTGTTTGGAAACTTTTATAAATTGAAAAGGTCATAAACATTGATTTATTTTCGTTAAGCGTCAGATTTCTGTCACATAGGATTCGGTATATATTATTTAATCCAACAGTTGCTTTATGATGAACGCCGGTCCATGTTTTATCAGTAAAAAGCAAGCAGGTATCGTCAGCGTAAGATACCACCAAACCATCAATAATTAAATCACTTACTGCGTTGATATATAATAAAAATAAAATTGGACCTAAAACGCTACCTTGAGGGACTCCATATTCAATTGAACCTACCTGGCTAGTAATGTCATTGATCCTGACCATTTGTTTCCTGTTCGTTAGGTAGCTTTTAAACCAATTTAAGCTATGATTATTAATACCGAAGTTCGGAAAAATTTGAAATAATATGGTTTGATTGACAGTATCAAATGCCTTAGTTAAGTCCAGGAATACGGCAATTACTTTATTACTGTTATCTAATTCTCTATAAATAAATTGATTTGTTTGATATAAAGCATCTTGAGTACCTATACCTGGTCTAAAACCAAATTGGTTTTTTGATAAGAGTTTGTTGGCTTCTAGAAACGAAATTAATCTTTGTTTAATAATTTTTTCAAATATTTTCGCAAAATTAGTAAGCAAAGAAATAGGCCTATAGTTATTAACATTTTTTTTATCTCCAGCTTTGTAAATAGGTTTGATCACTGCTAGTTTAAGATTATCCGGAAATATACCTTGATGTATACTCATATTGAAAATGTACACAAGCGGATCTGCAACAAGTTCGATAATAAATTTTAATAACTTGCAGGTAATCCTATCATGACCAGCGGCTGTGTCATCTTTAAAGTTCTTTACAATGTTGATAATCTCAGAGTTAACTATCTTTTCAGAAAAGGAATTATCAAAAGAAAAGTTATTACTAGCATTAATAGTTTCATTTTTCAGAACATAATCAGCTTTCTCTGCTAATTTCTTTCCTATGTTAATAAAAAAATTGTTAAAAATGTTTGAAACCATCGTTGGATCTTTGCTTGTTTCAAATTGTTGGCCGTTGTTAATAATAGTTTTAATAGTATCCTTATTAATGTTTTTGGAGTAGGTGATTTCGTTTATAAGTTGCCAGGTTAATTTCGGGTTGTTAGAAGTTGTTTTGAATTTATTCTCATAAAATTTCTTTTTAGCCATTCTTAGAATCTGTGTATAGTTATTTTTGTATTTTTTATAGTGTATGGTTAATTTATTATTGTTTGGATATTTTTTACATTTTAATGCTAGGGATTGTTTGTGGCGAGTAGAGTTTAAAAGACCAGCTGTCATCCATTCTTTTAATCGCAAATTTTTGGATGTTATTTTTTTATATGTAGTCGATTTAAGAATAATGTCAGAGATAACCGTCTGAAACTCTGAATAACATTCATTCGCGTTGTGTTGGTTATACACCGCAGTCCAATTTTCTCCCTCTAGTAATGCTTTAATATTATCATAATCAACGCAAGATACATAATTACTTTTATTTGTTAAGTGATTATTAATTGGTAGAGAGACACAAATTGCATAATGATCAGTAATATCTGTCTGTAAAATACCTGCATTAATTAGCGTAATTATATTTTCATTATTGTGGACAAATATGTGATCAAGGCATGAGTGATTTTGTAGTTTGGGTAATCTAGTATAAGAGTTAATAAAAGACGCAAAACCATTCTCTGATAATAAATTAAGATAATCATTATTTAATGGACTAGGCCCTACTATGTTTATGTTCATATCACCTATAAGAATGGTATAATTATCTTTTTTTTTATTTTCTCGTATGACTTCGCTTAGAGTTTTTATGAAGGTGTTTATATCAGTGGCGGGTGATCTATATATACATAAAATATTAATTGGCAAATCTAGATTATTAATGGAGAGTTTAACAATAATGGTATCAACAAATTCATATTCGAAAAAATCAGTTGTATAATTATTTCTAACAAACACAAAAATACCATCGTTTTGGTTCCTTTTGATTGTAGAGAAATGTTGATTATAACCTTCCAAGACATAAGCACCCTGACTCAGGGGATCATGCCAAGTTTCGGTCAGTACAATAACATCAATTTTATTTAACGGAAACAATATCTGAATCAAGAAAAATACAAAATAATGACGATTTAAGACTTATGATATTTTATCCTGTTATTGATAGGATAGTAAATGAATTAAATAGACGATTCAAAATTAACAGCCAAATTGAGGGGCGACAATGCAAAACGTACTATTGCCAAAATATCAAAATTGAGTTATATATCATTTCTGACCGTAAAAACCGCGCGGAATCGAATTTCGTGGTCAGATTTTGCCAAAACATTTCCAGTGTATATTTGATCATAAAGTTTAATGATTTCTGCATAACGTACCATTTCCATTGCTAAAATCGTGTCAAAAAGAACTATTTCCAAATTACATCAAAACGTACTATTTCCCATGCTATTTAGTGTAAACTTAATAATTATTGAATCAAAACGTACTATTTCCTAAATTATCTGCAGAACGTACTATTTCCAGATTGAAGCAAAACGTTATATTTCCCATGTTAAAATGTAGCTATACTAAATCAATTATTTGCAAAACGTACTATTTCTAAGTGTAAAAGATATTGTTGACATTTCAATTTTAATTGTTTTTGCTTTAATTATTTAATGGTAATATAATATGGGACTTCGTTATTTTATTTTATTTACTAGTTGGTGCAACTGATAAAATTCAGTATTCGTTTTGGCACTGAATGTTTAATCACAAACTTTTCGCTCCAAAAGTGTCTATGATACAATGATTACTATGATTACTATGATTACTATGATGGTATTATGATAATATACTTCACCTACTATGCGAGACGCGAGTAGGTGCATACACAGTAAAGTTCATTGTTTTAATTACCAATACTTTTATGTACAGTATTAATGTTTTATTTGCAACAACTTAATTAAAATGTTCAACTCGAGAACCATTAAAATGGCCACATGTGGTCAAACTAAAAACACAGAAGAAATGGATTATAATGAATCTATTCAAAAAGTGTCAAGGTGGTTAGAGGTATGAACAATTGAATTTATTGGTTTACAACTTTACTTATAGAAGACTTTTAATTATATTGTTAAATCATTAAACAGTAGATAAATAATATATTATGCCTTTTTATTACTATGATACCTAATAATTTATAGGAATACCTATTTCAAGAAATAAAATAAAATAATTTTATAACATTTTAATTATTTTTTTTAATTGATTTCATAGAAGGTACATAGGTAGATATTATGTAGAACAAATGGAAAAATAGATAAATTCATATACCTATTAAATGTATGTTGGGTATTACTCCAAATATTTTAATTTGAATAATGAAAATACCCAGTTGATTTTGTATTATAAGTGTTGTGTTTAATATTTCATTTATATTATTACTAGATTATAAACTGTTCAACTTACTATGGTTGGTCCAATTTATCAAATAATTAAGATTAAGCTATCAAATTTAACTTGAACTTAATGAATTCTATATTTTATTATTAGGGTGGAAAATTATTATCACATAAAATATTGTTTTTGATAAACCTAAATACCTAATAAATTATATTTATAATTAAAATCTTTAAGTATTATAATAATTCTAATACAATTAATTTTTTTTTTTTAATACGGTACCTAAATATTAAATTAATATAAATTTAAAGAAATATATTTTATGTTCATGTTATAATAATAATTAAATTGAAAAGAAAAACGTTGATTTTAGTACATTGTAAACAGAAATAGAAAGAATATAATAATACTAATTTAAATGTCTTTAATGTAATTTATTTAAAATGTCATATTTTTATTATAATTTATAACCATGTAGGTACCTAGGTAATTTATTTAGAGGTAAAAAATTTACATTTTTTTTAAATTGTATTTAATATTTAATTTTTAATTGTATTTTCATAATAAATATCAAATACTCCAGAATTAATACTAAAAATGTATTTAGGAAACTGCTGATTTGAACTATTCTGTTCCAACCCTAAACATTGAAGACATGGATGTTGAAATAATTACAGACCAGCCCATAAATATTGAAGAAAATATTCTAAATAATCCAATATTGATTGAAATCTCTGATGAAACAAATACATCATGCATGAATACAGAACTATTACAAAATAATGATAAAATTACCACTAAAGATGTTGAGACTGGTTTTAGACCATTAAATTTATATACAGAAAGAATATTAAATAATCAAATATTAATTGAACCAAATACATCAGCAGTTGATGCTAATTTGATTTTAGAAAATACTGATTTCCTTCCTTTGATGGAATCAGTATCAAATGTATCAATAAATAATGATCCAGAATATATTGATCCAGTAACTGAAACTAATGGAGGTAGAAAGAGAAAAATTCAAAATAAAAGAAAAGAAGAACAATTACAAAGAAATATTATACCAAGAGGATGGGAATTAAAATGTAATCATACTGAAATAATAAGGGAAAATGTATGCAGAGTTAGTGAACTATCAGAAGAAGACTTGACCGATTTTAAACAAAATTTATGTAAATTAACTACAAAAATTGATCAGGATAAATTTCTAATTACAATGATGACTGTAAGTGATGTCAAACGAACTGACCGTAAAAAAACTAATAGATCTCATCGTATGGTTGTGAAATACTTTATACCACATATAAGAGGTAATTTAATACCAGTTTGTCTTGATGCATTTTCTTCTGTTACATCAATAACTAGAAGACGATTAAATATAATAAGTAAAGCATTTAAACAAAATCATTCTAGTCCTACTGAAAAAAGAGGTGGTATTCGTGTTGATCTTATTCAAGATGAAATAACAAATTCAATGGAAGAACATATTAAAGCTCTCAAATGCAGAAAAAGTCATCACACACGTAAGGATACTGGCCGAAGCTATTTACCACCTGCATATTCTATTAAGTATATGTGGGATAATTGGTTTAAGAAAAGAAAATTAGAAAAAAAACAAACTGCTTCTTTGAGCAAATATCAGAAAATATTTACTACAAAGTTTAACATAAGATTTGGACATCCTCGTCAAGACACCTGCAGTTATTGTATGGAACAAAAAATTAAAATTCAAACTGAGGGAGATATTGACAAAAAAAGTGAGTTAATGTTAGAATTAACCTTACGTAAGAGGAAAGCTAAGCGTTTTTTCGAACTATTAAAAAAAGAAACTCCTGGGGAAATCTCTTGCTCATTTGATATGATGCAAACCCAACCCAGACAGCCTCGCCGGAACATATAATGTTTCATAATATTCTATCTAGCTTAAAAGTGAAATATTTTAAATGTAATATTATTTTAAAATTTTAACACATTTATAAAACTAATATTGTTTTATGAAACATTACTTTAATTTTATAATTTAATTTAATTTTTAATATTACAGTGAAAATTGTACAGGCATATTAAAGAAATATTTTACAAATAACTTTTACTAACATTTGGTTCAACATATTTCAACGATATTATATGCATAAATTCAAATAATGTTTTTCGTCAAACATTTCCAAAAAGTTTTGGTTACTTTTGTTTTGAAATTTTATTATTATGATTTAAATCTTAAACTTATTTTTAATGAGTCGCTATAGGCTACCTGCTATAATATGTGTATCACTATAGATACTGCAAGACAAGGATTAGCATTAGTGGGGTAGCCAGGGGGGTTTTTTGGGTATTGAAACCTATTATTATTATTACTTATTATTATTTGATTTAAGCTGAATCAACTTGAAATTAAAAGGTATTAAAAAAAGAACTGCAAAACTAATTAAAATAAAGAATAAGTACAATTTTTCAGTCTATCAAATGTTTGTGTACCTAACCGCTATTAATACTTACTCCTCAGATAAAAAAACACTTTTTTTCATAAAAAACTACAAACCGTAGAATCAGAAATATGTACAATTTTTTTATAGCATATAATAATAATTATTATTTTAAAATAATAATAATATGTATATATTATACTTCATAGTGAAAATGGAGTGTGTTTTTTATTTTTTTTGTATCTGTGTACACGAACACCATACGTAATCGAAGTATGCTTCTATATATATTAAAGTTTAGGTTTTCTCTTCAGTATTTTTCCTAGTGGAAAAGTGAAATTCGGGAAGTAAAATTTGAAAATACCTAGTAATTTTCAAAAGCGTCTGGAAAAAGTGTAATTTTAATATAATAATATATATGTCAAGCTTCCACCTATTTATTTCTTATAATATTTTGTTCAAAAATAGTAAGATGGCAGGTGGGTGGGTGCGGGGAGCCAGGTATCTTGAGGCTTTGGCTAGGCTTGTGTGGAGGGGGAGGGAAATATCAATATTGCGTACTGCAAATATTATCTATAATATTCATCTGCACATTATTTGATAAATGTATCAAGATTCACAGTGATGAGAAACTTCTTACTAAAAATGAATTAGTTCAAGTTCAAGTTCAAGATATTAAATATAAACTAGTTCATAGTTTTAAGAATGAACTAGTTCAAGTTCTAGTTCAGTAGTTCATAGTTTTCAAAATGATCAAAAATTATAAAAGTTACTAAAGAAAATAAAACAAAAAAATACTTAAGTTAGAAAAAAAAAACGTGAAAATACGTGTGACTGCAGACTATGCGTCGAAACCGGCGATACGCGGCTCTGCAACATACTTTATCCTATGTAACTAATTAGTCATTGAAAATAATAATTATAGAGTAGTGGTTAAAATAATGTTGAGTAATAAACGAAAAGAAAATCATATAATTGAAATTAATTTTTATTGCGTAATATAAATAGTTTTATATTTTTCCAATCACCCTGTATTCTATGGAATACGCTGTATACAGCATGAAATAATTTGTATGAACGTGTTAGTCTTGGGAATGTTATTTATAACACTTTATTGTATTATGTCAATTGGCCTGCAGTTAACGCGTTTATTTATTATTGATAACGAAAACCTATTTGATGTTGGTATTATTTTGTCGCCAACGTCTTTTCTTTCGTAAACTGCGTTCAAGTTAAAATTATCCGCTTTAGCTCAAGAACCAAGAAGACTGAACTGCCGCCCGCCGATAACACTCATGCTGCCAAACCGTCCCACTAGAGTCTATGTAGACGATTGCTTTGCGTTCTGTGATTGGCAGTCACCGGTGTCGCCGCATGTCACCACATGGCCGGCCGAGTGGTATAAACAGTATAAACTTAAATGTGTATATTATATCTTATCTATGTGTGAACCTCATGGACGGACTACCGACTACGGAGTTTTCGCTTTTGTTCACTTCACGTGTTTAAATTTTCTTTGTCGTTCGTAAGTTCGCTCTCGTCTTATTGTTTTAATCTTCTACCACGCGTTTTCTAGTGAGTACTGAGTAGTGACTATACTCGTAACTGTGTTGTAATTACAGAGTAATACAGTATATTATATTACCACGTGTTTTTTAGTGAGTAGTGACTATATACTCGTAACTGTTTGTCGTAATACAGTATATTGTACTCATTAGCCGAGCCATTACTCACTTAATTGTTAAAACAATAGTTTTTGCGATTTTCAAGTAAGTATACCTCAGACATTGATTATTATTATTATTAGTTCTAGTTGTCGGCTTGTAAGTTATAATATTAAAGGACATCACAACACTAAAAACAAGTTTGCTTGGATTTAAAGTATATAATTATATAAGAAATATAATGTGGGTCTCACACTTTAACACTAATTATTCAATGAGATACCTACATGCGTTTGTTTAATATTATATTGTTATAGATGAGCTGAAGTCGGGAATGGCCGCGTATGTTTTATGTGTAAAAGTGTGTAGATTAACACAATGATTTAAATTGAATCTTTAAAGATAACATTTTATATTTGTAGATTTTTGTATTTTCGGACTACATAACCTAAAATAAACTTAAAATAAAAAAAAAAAAAAGTGTTGTGATGTCCTTTTCATAATATATAATATATGTAAATACCTAGGTACCTGCTTACACTTTAAACATTTTAAGCTAAATGTATATACTTTTTGACAAGAGTCAATATTATCATACATATTTAAATTATTTAATTGCAATTGTAAATTAAAATGTGTACCTAATTTATTGAAATTTCAAACATTTATATAATTTTTGTTTCTGTTGATGTTCCTAAATTACATTAATATAATAGATGCAGCTACATACTTTCAACATTTTAAAAGTATTTGTATATATTTATGGTTTTATAACAAAACCAAGTAGGTAGGTATTTGGTAGGTATTATTGGCATTTTAATCTTAGTTGAAAGTAATAAACAGCAAACATATAATCTAAGATATAATGTATAACATATAATATAGGTAATATTTGCTATTTTATGATTTGTTATTCAACTAAATATTGAGGCAAAAAAATTAAGAATAGGTAGGGACCTACCTACTATCCAAAATTACAATACTTAGGTGTATAGGTACTGTATATAACTAAGATTTTGTACAATTTAATTTATAATTCTTAATTTAATTGAGTAGGTAGGTAGGTAGCTGAATGATAGGAGTTATATATTGTCAATTATTTATTATATAGACTGTTCAAAATGCAATCTGAGAGAACTTTAAGACGTAAAATTAAAAAAGAATTGGATTCTTTACAAATGTTGAATTCAAATACTGACAGTATTGAAGTTGAAGAAATTTATACTGCTGATACTTCTTATTATACTCAAAGTTATACGCCTTCAATCAGCACAAGTAATCTGTCTCAAACAGTAACAATTGGCTGCCAAAATATTTCATACCTTCAGGAAGTATCTTCAGTTGATTCAAATAATGAAACACTTAATTACAATTTAACTGATGAAAATCATCACAGTGATGGTTTGGTACAAATATGTACTGAAAGTATAGAAAAAAGTACTTTTAAAGATGACTTATGTAGATGGGTAGTCGAATGCGATGTGCCTCAAACTACTGTAAACAAGTTATTGCATTTTATGAAACTAAGAGATATTATAAAAAACAATGAACTGCCATGGGATTGTCGTACTTTATTATCTACCCCTCGCTCTATTATACCGCCAAACATTCAAGTGGTCGAGCCTGGTCATTATTATCATTTTGGCTTAGCTGAAGGAATTATTAGACATGCATCTTCACATCATTTTTCAGAAATAAAACTAATGATTGGTATTGATGGATTGCCTATTGCAAAAAGCAGTAATAGTCAATTGTGGCCCATTTTAGCTTATATAGAAAATACAACTTAAATTGTTTTTCCAGTTGGTATTTACCACGGTTATTCTAAACCAAAAAATAGTAATATGTTTCTTGATGATTTTATATCAGAAGCAAAAAATCTTATAGCGAACGGTATTGTTTTAAATAATTGTACTAAAAAAGTATCAATAAGTGGATTTATTTGTGACAGTCCTGCTAAGGCATTTATATTACAACTGAAAGGCCATTCGGGATTTTCTTCATGTACTCGTTGTATCCAAGTAGGAGAATACTATAAAAATCGTGTCTGCTATCCTTATTGTAATTATTCTCAAAAAAGAACACATGAAACATATCGTCGGCTAATAGGCCAATTGATGTAACCCTCACTTTTTTCAAATTTCAGGTTATGATTGAAATGGATTATTATAGAGAAAATACGCATTGTGGCCAAATATTGTAACCCTCAGATGATTAATTCCTGTCTAAATTCAACTTAATTAATTTTTTTTTAGTGTAAGCCACACTGTTAAAACAGTGTCAATTGATGTAAGCCACGACGTTAATATCAACATGTTCAAGCAATTTTTTCTTCAGCAAGCCAATTAGTGTAAGCCTACAGCATATCCCTATATTATAATGTTTTAAGTGGTCTGCAATCTTACAGGCCAAATAGTGTAACCCACTATAAAATTATACTTAAATATTATTTTCAATTACGTTTTATTTAAAATAATACTGTAATTTATTGTTATACTATTTATATTATTATAACTATTACAATAATATAATGTTGTTTTCGTTGAAAACACTGATATAAATAAAAATAATAGAGTTTATAATAACAAATCGACTGATAAGAAACCTAATCAGTCATCATCACGATTAAAGATAATATATATCTTTAATCGTGGTCATCATAGAACATTTTATTTTAAAATAATAAACTTTATTTTTATGCTTAAATGAATTATGTAAAGAACTTAGAAGATAATAACAGTATAAGACACACTAGCTATAGTTTTAATGCAGGTTTTTTGTAGTTAATTGTGTACAGCGTTTCAATATCATTATGAATACCAAAACTAAATTAAATAGGGCTAGTAAGATGATAAACCTTGTTTTGCCAAACAATAACAACAAAGACAGAATACAAACAAACGATCAGCTAAATGTAAGTAATCAATTAAAATCAATGTATAAAATAAAAAATGTTCAAAAATGGGTAAACTCTATTCCATTGAAAATAAATGAAGATACAGAAGTTGTCTTTTCTAATCAAGATGAAGTAGATGAACACATAACTCAAGATTCTATGACTTGTGTTCAAGATTGTATAGTTATTAACATACCAACAGAAATTAATAATAATGAACTGAGCACTAATAATAATAAAAATTGCCTAGAAAACTGTAATATTATTAATAATAATGTAACATCTGAAGTGAATATGTGTACAAATGATAATAATATAAATAATATTATAATTAATGAAGCTAATAGCATAAACAATAGTTGTCATACCATAGAGGTTGAGGTACTTGAAGAGGCAAATAATTATGATAATACACAGATTGGTGTTAGTGCCTACAAGAAATTGTCTAGAGGTAATAAACGCAAGATAAATGCAACACTCAGAATAGAAGGAAAATCATATAAGAATAGAAAAGGGACTGTAATTAAGGAAAAATCTGTCCAACCGAACCCATGCTACTCAAAAAAGTGTCAAAATAGCTGTGGTATTATTACTGAAGAATTAAGACAAAATGTTTTCGAAGCATACTATGAACTAGATGGTCAGCAGAGAAAAGATTTTCTGATAGCATCAATACAGACTGAGCCAGTAAAAAGAAGGTACTCAAGTTCCACTGATATTAAAAAAACCTGTTCAAATTCTTATTTTCTACCAATTGATGGTGTAATGACAAAAGTTTGTCAGCAATTTCTTTTGAAAACACTTAATATTACACAGGCCTATTTAAAATACACTGATTCAAATAAATCTAAATTATTAACTGCTAAGAAAGATAAACGAGGTAAACATAAACCCTCAAATAAAACACCTGCTAGTAATCTACAAACAGTTAATCAATTTATTAAATCATTGCTAGCTGTTCCATCTCACTATTGTAGGGCTAGTACATCAAAAAAATACTTACCTGCTGAACACAAAAACATTTCTGCTGTTTATAGAGCATATAAGATTCACTGTGAAACTCTAAAATCTGAAATAGTTAGTGAAACAGTTTTTAGAAATATTTTCACCAACAAATTTAACATAGGGTTTCATACACCTAAGAAGGATAAATGCAATGTATGTGAAAGTATGAAAAATATTAGTGAAGATAATTTAACTGAGGTACAAAAAGTTAAGTTTGAGAAACATGTTAAAAATGCTGAATTTTCAAAAACTGTTCACTTAGAAGAACAAGTAAAATCTAAAACTGACATGTCTTTTGTATGTACATCATTTGATTCACAAAAAATTTTAAATACTCCTCATGGAGATAGTATGCTTCTATTTTATTCAAGGAAATATACTATGTATAACGAAACGTTTTATGAAAGCGGTACTCGCAACGGCTATTGCTTTGTTTGGGGAGAACAGGATGGCCTAAGAGGTTCTAATGAAATATGCACTACTTTGATTAAGTATTTAACAATTGTTGAAGAAAGATCCACTGTTAATACTGTATCATTATTTTGTGACTCATGCCCGGGTCAAAATAAAAACAACCAAGTTATCTCAGCAATATTTTAGTTTATGAATAAAGTAGCTATAAACATAAATTCTGTTAATATAACATATTTACAACCTGGACATACTTACATGCCAGTGGACTCTGTTCATTCAGCAATTGATTCAAACTTAAAAAAAAAAATGTTTGGGCACCGTCTGAGTGGCCAACTATAATAAATAATTCAGGGTTGCTACGCACTCACTATTTCTCACTATTCTCACTTTATTTGAGTGTGCTCACTTTTTCGCACTTATTTCATTGATTCCTCACTTTTCTCACTTTTTTAAGCTCTTTAAATGTAAATAAGTGTTTAAATTAAATATTCGAAATTTTTATAATTATTTATGTTTTAAGACTATTTTTCAAAACAAAAAAAAATATGGCCATGTCATGTGTGATAACATGAATAATATCTTACCTATCATGACTATAATAATATTACGATCTAGGGCACTATAGACACAGGTATGCTGTGCCGCTATTATGCGACTAAGGGCCCGTTTTACAATCATAGTTTAAACCTCGGTTAGAGTTAAACCTGGTTCAAATCAAAATGGGCGTATTACAATATCCTAACTGTAGTTTAAACCACAGTCAACTTGAACCACCGATTTCAGTGAGTTAACTGGGGATCAAAGTTGATCTGCAATTTGATTGGCTGCCAATTAATGCATATTTTAATTTTGATTACAGAGAATTCCGTCGATTTTTTTGATAAACAATTACGTGTGTGAAGTTTTGGATAATTAGATTATAATTTGTAATTGTAATATTAAATTTTGATGTACTTTGAATTTTCCAAAATTTATAAAAAAATATGGATAACAAACGCACACCCAACTTCAGTTGTCAAGAAGAAGATATGCTTCTTCATCTTGTCACCAAATATAAACACATTCTTGAATGTAAAACAACAGACAACATACAGAACAGGTACCCAACAAAAGTGTTTTTTATTTAGAATGTAGATATATCTTGTTTTCTAAAATAGTAAATAAGTTGTAAGTAGTAAACTTGATGAGTGATCATATAGTTAAAACTTAAAAGTAATATTTAAAAAGTAAAAATTATTTGTAAGTACCTACCTATTCGACAACACCTTTAATACATTTTAAATAATAAACAGTTATGGAAATAAAACTGTATCATGTTTATATATTATATAGTTTAACATGCAAGTGATGCAGCTTAGAAATGTAGGTATAGCATTACATTTAAAAATAACTATTTTGTCTTAAGTCAGTTACGACACTAATGCTCACAAATAATACTAAAACATTTTTGTTGGTATTAACAGCTAGGTAATCATTTTAATTAAAATTACCTAATATTATTAATCTTGTAAACCTTCATTAATTTAAGAACTGTTTTATATAAGTAATGAAAAGAATTATCCTAATTTTAAATATAATTTAATATACCTATCTATTAGTACAGTATATTTCAATGATCCCAATAAAATAAAATAGGTGCATAGCAAATTACTAACAGCAGATATATATTAAAATTAAATTGTTTTAAGTCATAATAAGGTTATCGTATTTCAATAAAACAAATATTTGTTAATTTGCTAATTTAAAATTGTATTTTTGGTTTTTCAAAATAATTTGATAATTTACTTTAATGTAACTATCCTATTTTTGTATTAATTCATGACCTTGTGAGAGTAAAACAAATCTTGAATTAGTGTTTTTTTTTAAATATTTTGTGTAGAAAATTCAGATTAATGTAATTTAAACTAAATCATTAGGTGTAATAAGACTTAAATAAAATATTTCATCAGGTAGGTACTTAAAGTAACTGACAAAAAAAAAATCAAATTCAGGGTTGCTACGCTACCTGGAAAACCGGGAAAACCTGGAATTATCAGGGAATTTTTTATTTGTCAGTGAAATTCAGGGAAACTCAGAGAAATAAGGAAAAATTATGGAAAAATATGTATAATAATAAATCATGGTTGCCGATATATATAACTATGTATTCCAAACTTAATTCATAATTTAGTTTTATATATATTAATATAAAAATTATTTTTATATCATGTCTGATAGATAATTAATATGTTAGGAACTATAACTTGAATCAATATTGCGTTATTTTGACGCTATTTCATAACATAATTGGTATTAATAGTATGTTTAATCAGTATATAGTTAATAAAATATCATAGATAATAAAGACTTATCTTTATTACTTAATATGTAAAATATAAATATTTAATGTCTTTGATATTCTTCTGTGATAACATATTATTTAACCAATAATTCTCAAAAATAGTGATGGCCGGTAACAACTAATTTGTCGAATGGTTGATTATAAATCATGGAGTAATTTAATTTTACTATAGATAATAGATTACTATTATCTATGAATTTTACTCTGTTATAAAATATAAATATCTAGTCATTTATTATATTCTATGTAAATATTGATAACGCTTGAATGGCCATTCATTTACAAAAACTTAGTAATTATATTATATTATTATACTACTTGTCAAGTTTTTGTCTGTTAAAATAATATATCGTTTATTAGTTTATGTATTATTTAAACTGTATCTACTATGGCTAAAACGTATTTTCAAAGTAATTGGATTAACAAGTATTCTTGGATAAAAGAAGATGTTGGCAATAAAAATTCTGCGTTTTGCAAACTCTGTCTTAAGTCATTTTCATTAAGCAATATGGGTATTACAGCAATCCTTAGCCATATGAAAGGTAAAAAACACACAACTATTACTAAAGCTCAAAAAGAGAGTTATAATGTTAATGATATGTTAACATCAACAAACGATATTAATGCTAATCAATCTATGATTGAGAATAATAATTGTACAGTGTCTACCAAAAAACAAAATATCTCTACTTTTCTTGAGCGAGATAATGTTACAAGGGCTGAAATAATATGGGCTTTAAGTTGTATCGAAAATCATTTATCAATGTCAGCTGGTGGGAGATGTGTGGAAGTTATGAAATATATGTATCCAGATTCTGAAATTGCTTGAAATATACAACTTCAAAGAGCTAAATTAACCTATTTAATCATTTATGGATTAGGAAAGTATTTTTCTGAGAGTTTAATCTCAGAAGTTCTAGATTCTGATTTTTTTTCTATATGATTTGACGAATCACTTAACAAAATATCTCAAAAAGAACAAATGGATATAATTATGAGATTTTGGTGCAAGTCGTATAATAAAGTAATTTCTCGTTACTTGACATCATGTTTTTTAGAACACACGACTGCTATTGATTTATTAGAAGCTTTGAAGAGTGCCCTCAAGAATTTTGACCTTAATAAAATGATACATTTATCGATGGATGGGCCTTATGTCAACATTAAAGTTTTAAAGACATTGCAAATGGAATTAGCCAACATGCCCAACATCAATACAGTAATGTTGGATTTGGGTACTTGTGGAATTCACACTTTACACAATTCGTTTAAAGTTGCTATGCAGACGAGCAAGTGGGAAATTATTGAGTTTTTAAGAGCTATTTATAATACTTTTAAAAATGTACCTGCTCGCAGATCTGACTATACTAAATGCTCAGGATCATACAAATTCCCTCTCAAGTTTTGTCCAGTAAGATGGCTTCAAAATATACAAGTAGCTGAAAGAGCTAAAGAAATTTTACCAAATTTGAAAAAGTATGTAAGTTTTGTTAAAAATACACCTAGAGAACCAACTTCTTTAAGTTATAAAATAATGATCAATTGCTTAAATGATAAACTATTAAAACCCAAACTTGCTTTCTTTAAATCATTGGCCAATGAAGTTGAACCTTTTTTACGGAATTATCAATCAGATGCCCCAATGGCTCCATTTTTGTACACCGATTTAAAATCTATTATGGAAACAGTAATGCAAAAATTTATAAAAAAGGAAATTTTTGAATCAATTTCTATCACTAGTATTGATGTTACTGATAAGAATAACATTCGTTTAGCCAAATATATTGACTTGGGCTATACCACTCGTCAAGCTCTAAGGAATACTGAACAGATAAATGATAAAGACATGTTAAAATTCAGACTCGACTGTTCATTGATTTTTCAAAAATTTTGTTCCAAATTACTTGACAAGTCTCCACTAAAGTATCCCATAGTGAGAAGCATTACATTCTGTGATCCTAATATTATTGCAAATAATGTTAAAATATCTTTACGCCGACTAAAAAATACTTTGGAAATTTTCGTTGATAATAATTTGATCTCTGGTTGTGCAGCTGATAGAGTTGAAAGAGAGTTTATAAAGCTTTTTAATAATTCTCAATTTATTGAACGGTGTAAAAATTATTTAAAGACTGATCGTCTGGATGAATTTTGGACAAATTTGCCAAGTATATGCAATTTGTCTGTTGAAACAATGCGTTTTCTGAACACAATTTTCATTTTATTCCATGGGAATGCAGCTGTCGAACGAGGATTCTCTATTAATAAAGAGTGTATTTCTGAAAATATGAAAGAAGAATCGTTAATTGGGCAAAGACATGTTTGGTCCGCCATTAATGCTGCTGGTGGTTCTAAAGAAGTAAATATTTCAAAAACTATGATTCATGCAGTTCGAAATGCTAGATCTTATTACCATGAAGCATTAGAACAAGCAAAAAAAGAAGATCAAGAAAAGCAGAGATTTGCAGAAAACCAAAAAAGAGCTTGTGAACAGCTTAAAGAACTTAAAGAAAAAAAACGACGATTACTTGAAAGTGCTATGAAAGAAACTGAAGCTATTGACGAAGAGATGTCAAAACTTCAAAAATAATTTCTAATCATTTTGTATAAAATGAAAGTTGTTAAGTTTTTGTTTGATTTATTTTAATAATTAAATGTATTAATATTATTTAATAATAGTTTATTAAAAAAACAATTCAGTAACTATTTATACAACTCATAAGTCTGAAGTTGTTAAGTTTTTGTTTGATTTATTTTAATAATTAAATGTATTAATATTATTTAATAATGGTTTATTAAAAAAACAATTCAGTAACTATTTATACAACCCATAAGTCTGAAGTTGTTAAGTTTTTGTTTGATTTATTATAATAATTAAATGTATTAAAATTGCATTATTTATTATTATTAATATAATATTATGTTGTTTACATACATGTGCTTGTATTATACAATTTTCCTTCTATAAATAATTAAAATTAATCAGTGATTTATAAAATAAAGGTAACAAATCTATATTTACTATTATCACAACTATAGGTGTTATAAAAAAAAACATATACATTAAGTATCTTATAGAAAATGTTCTGGAAAATGACTGGAAAATCAGGGAATTTTGAAATCTAAATTCTGTAGCAACCCTGAAATTGGATATTATGAGATACCACTTTGATCCAGAAATAATTAAAACAAAAATAAAATAATTAAACCAAAAATATTAAAACCATATAGGTAAGTATTATACCAATACTGTTTTGTTCCTAGAAAAAAAAAATGATACATGGACAACCGTCGAAAGTGAATTCAATCGGAATTCAGGAAGTATATCACGGACTGCAGTAGTATTAAAAACAAATATGCCAATATAAAAAAAAGGGTACTTAAAAAAGTTGGAGATGAAAAATCCGGCGTAAGAGGTACTGGAGGTGGACCGTTTAAAAACGTAAGCTATGATGAGAATGAAAAGGCAGTTTGTGCGATACTGGGCGACAAACGTCTTGGACGAGAGTGTTCGCTGTATGATGATAATACTGGTAAATAATATACATTTTTTAACTACTATATTAATATTTACTACTGTTTTGTTCATGCATTTTAGAACAACGCAGTATGCAAATTGACAGATCAGTTACTTTACATGATGGTACAAAAGTAACTGTGGACAACATAATTGTTGAAGAAGAGGTGGATGTTGAAGACTGGAACTCTCTTAAGGATGATCCGATTGATGTATTTGAAGGTAAATTAGGGCTTGCATGATATTCAGTATTTATAATTGAATAAGTAAATGTATGTTATTGTATTTTTTGTTATAGACACAGTAGTATCGCAAGAAAATGTCAAATGGTCGGGTAATATAACACCTTTACTACGCACAAAGCGTAAAGAATGTTTAACTCCGAATGAAGGTAGGTGAAAAATTGAAATTAAGTCAAACATAACTACCCCGAATAATAAATAACTTTTATATTGCGTCTCCGGGGCCAATATTAACTTCAGCAAGGAAACAACGTTTCAATGACCAAATGTCTTCTTGGGCATCTGGTAAAGCTGACCATGCTAAGATGCAAGAAAAATCTGTAGCTGAAATAAATTCATTGAAATTAACAATTATGAAGGAGGAGAGTGCATCTAAATTGGCAAGAGAGGAAAGATTAGGCAGATTACAGGAACAAGGAGTGCAGCTGCGGATAGATATTTTAAATATGGAGAAAAAAAATTTAGAACAAAAACTAAAAAATAATAAAACTTATTAACTGTAAATAATTAAAACTTGCTCTGTAATGATTTAAAATGTATTTATTATTATTACAATATTTGTTTACTATTATTATTTTGATTTTTGTTAATTGTTTATTATTATTATGATATTTATTGTTTATTATTATTATTATTATGCTATTTGTAAGTTGTACATAACAGTTCAATCGTTATCTATTTATGGACGTTTATATGCATCAAATAAAATTACATTAAATAATATACATTGCAAATTACATAATATACAACATGTAGTTAAGATGGTAAACAGAAAAAAGTCTGGGTAAAAAAGGTATATAATATTATAGTATATTATAGCAATTTAAAATTTATAAACTTTCAAAATATCTAACAAGATTATTTCTCTGAAATGTTGCTTCGTTATTAATATTATGTGCTGCGTCTCTTGTACTGAATGTGCTCAAATCAATCAACTGTTCTAACTGATTAGAAACCCTTGGAATTTGTTCTCCAAAATAACAAGCTATATTATGAAGCACAGCAGTTGCAACTATAATACTTTCAACAAACTGCAAATTCATATTTATGCCAACAGCTAGTACTGGAAATCTCTTCTTCCAAACGCCATAACTTCGTTCTACAGCATTTCGCGTTCGAATCTGTGCCTCATTGTATATATTTTGACCTTCACCATTAGGGTTGAGAAATGGCGTCATCAAATAGCTCTTCAAAGCGTAACCACTATCACCAACAATAATGCTATTCCTCATATCTCCTCTTTCAAATCTACCCCTAATGTTTGAATGGTTGAAGATAGTAGAATCATGAGTACTTCCTGGAAATGTACAAACTATATTTTGAATTCTTAAATCTGCGTCACAAATGGTCTGTACATTGATAGAAAAATATCCCTTTCTGTTTCTATAAATTTCAGCATCTAATCCACCTGGAGATATAATTTTCACATGTGTACAATCAATCGCACCAATACATTTGGGAAATTTCGCGACATCAAAAAATTTTTGGCGGACTGTGTCTGTTTCTGCAGAAGTTGATGGAAAGTTTATAAATTGAGGCCTTAATAATGCTAATTCATGCGAAACAAGTCGTATAATTTGACTTGCTGTAGACTTATGAACTCCTACAAAGTCACCGCATACAGCTAGGAATGATCCAGTAGCGTAATAACGCAAAGTAATTAGCAGTTTCTGTTCTGGGGTCACAGCATTGTTTCTGAAATAAAAAGCATCATTTATAAAATACAGTAATTTAATAGTTAAGAGAGCACCACACCGCATGTGTTGTCTTCGTCTACAACAGCAACATTTGTGTTCAGTAGAACCGATTTTGTGGTGTCAGTTTTTAATGTTAGAATGAAACCGCCAAGGGGCCTCAGTGTTTTGTATTGGGGCCCTAATTTGAATAGAATTTTAGTGAGTACATTTGAGAGTAGGCAGTATTTGTAATATGTAGCAAGGGAAGTGCAGATAGAACACGTCTTGATTTTGAGAAAAAGAGATGGTCAGTTTATGTATTAGTTGGTGTTTTTGTATCCTAAATATAGTGTTAAGTTTACAAGGTAACAAAAACAAGTTCAATTATGAATGCTGGTTCTTACAGGCGATGTAGGAACAATAGTGTAGTACAGGCGTGGACTGGCTGGGGTGCTGGGATGCTACAGCATCCCTTGCCCTAAAATATATTTTCCCCTATCAGTATAAATGTGCCTTAATTACTCCATCTAAAATGAATGTGAATTTTTAAAACGAATTCCTACCTATTACAGTTCTCTGATAAAATTGTAGGTAGATCTATAATTTATAAAATAACTATAACAATCATAAAGAATACATTTAAAGTAGGTAACTAGTAAGGAAATAAGTTAATCAGTTTCGGCCGTTTTTTTATATATATTAAATTTACTTAATTAAATTATTATCAACACATTCTTCATAAGCGGCACTTGGCCATAATATTGTGGGTGGCAAAAATTTATCACGATTTTCTGACCCATCTAAATTGATAAGTTTTTCCTCTCGATTTCTGGGGAGAAACTGCCCCTCTAGACCCACAAAAATAGTTTTATTTTAACTGCTATTGCTTAATTATGTACCAAAATAAGAACGTGGTTAAAATAATTTATCTCTGTAATTACAGAATTAAACAATATTATTTTGCTACCTACGTCCAACATGCTAGAACAAAATTTAATCTTTTAAGATCAACTGAAACATTGTTCAACGACCAATAGCAATCATAGTATAACAAAATTAATGTAATGATCAGTAAAATAGTAAAAAACGTCCTGAATAATACATAATCTACAAATCGTTATATTAAAAAAGTCATAGAAACGAATTGAATTAATATTATAGTTATTGTACAGGAAGTGAGAGTGAGCATACACATGTATTACTGAGAGTAATGTGAGTACTGCTCTTAGATAGCTGGTACCTATATATTTGTATTTTTATTTAGTCATATATCTACTACCATCACACAATGGCTTAAATCAAATTTATGGTATTTTTAAGGTAATCAAATATAATACTTGAATGTTTAATAACAGACTATCAATTTATTTTTATTTATTTTTACCATACAACTGTCGAACATTGTAATCTAATATTTTACAATTTTGTTTGAATATTTGTAGTAATTTGTTAAGTTCCTATTTACGTTTTTAATGTATTTTCAATATTTTATTAAAACAAAAGAAAATATTTTATAAATAACCTATATGTTTTTAATTTGCCTTAACCATTTTTGTTATTTGCCCTTAAAACTATTTAGCATCCCATGCCCTTTTTTACCAGTTTTTTACTAGTAGTGTAGTAGAAACACAAATGATGATCTTACATTTAAGTTTGATCATAAGTCAATTCAATGTTACATTAAAACTGATATTATAGTGATTATATACTATACCTATTTGTTGGTGATGATATCCGTTCTTTAATTTGATTCAGAATGAAATAAACACTAGATTTTGAAAGTCGAAAACGATTAAAAAATTGTTCATCTCTCCACTTGGTGAAATGATTGGGCCGCTCAAGAAACGTCTTTTTTTTTCGAGGAAAAGCTACGATTACCGCAAACTCCATGAAATCTTCATCATCTGACAAATTATCATCGTCATTTTCGTAATAAGACATAGTTAATAATACTAATTAATAATTTAGGGGTTTAAGATTTAAGAACCAAATTGTTACACAATATTGAAAAGTGAAACGAACGCCGAACGCGGAACGTCGCGAACCAATTTCTTATCACAGATTATCTTATATTTACGAGCAAGATTATCTATTAACCTTATCAGTTGTAGATAATTATCTATTAACCACAGTTCAACCGTAGTTCAACTGAACCGACACAAATCTGAGATTGTAAAACCGTCGATAACTTAAACTAGGATCAGTTGATGAACCAAGTTCCGTTGAACTCGAGTTAAACTAGCTATTGTAAAACGGGCCCTTATAGCTTCTTTTTGACCATTGCCCGTCAGCCACTACAGTACGAGTACACATTGGCGTTCCATCTGTATTAATTGAACCCGACTCTATGGCCAACCGTCTCTCTTCCTCACCAACAATTTCCATTTCCCTTTCAGCGATTGTATGAATTTGTTGACTAATATCTTCTTGAACCGATAGAAATGTATTAGAAGACATACATGGGATATCCATTGTTGCACATAATTCTGATAATTGACTATAGCCAATACCAATAGCAATAGCGCCGCTTACTGCTGATTGATTGATTGGCATATAAGTATCGGGTTTTTGTTTTTCCGATTCAATGTATGATGTAGTGTTACACATTTTACAAATAAATTTAAATACTGTTCTAAATCCAAACTGTTTTTCATTTATTAAAGTCATATCTAAAAACGAACAACCCATATAATTTACGTGGACGGTATTCTGGATCTGATTGAAAATATGATACACGTCTACTACTCGTCGTCCTTTAAACAAGTTTTCAGAAGTTGTACTAATAAATTATAAAAAATAATTACTTAAATATACACACCTGATCAATTATTTAAATTATATTTACCTATTATTAGTATGACTAGTATAACTGTCTACGTTTATAGTTGACGGTCCTTCAGTTATTGAAGATATTATTGTAGGTTCTATAGTGGATGGTACATTATCTCCACAACTAAATATACAAATCATTTTTAATATACAACACATAGTAATTTATTTACCTATTTTTACGTGGTAAAATCTAGTTTTAAATTGTCAATCCTTAGCTATGAAAGTTAAACATTTTATAATTTTTTAAGTACAAAATCATTTTAGATTCTGAGCAATTTACGGACATTTTCAGTTTCCAATTTTTTTTAGATTTTTTTTCTATAAATATCAATCAAATTTTATTTATTGGGTAAAAAAGCTTGCAAATTTAATACAAGGCTAATATGTTGTTTCAGATTAGATGAAAAATATTAATAATCTTTAATCACAATTTTTTTTATAAGCATTTAAAGTTCAAATATTGACAAAATACGTAAATATGATGAAAAAACCGTGACTAAGGATTGTTAATATTTTTTATCTGCCTTTGAAACAATACATTAGTAACGTTATATTAAATTGCACGAACTATATATTCACTTTCAACTACTTATCGTATACACAAATAAAAATAAAAATAAAAACTTACGGATTTCTATAATCATTCTCACTGCAAGTAATAAGCTCGTGACTTTCCACATTCGATATTTCCAAATCACTAAAAGTTGTATAAGTCCTGTTGGATGGTGTACTACTATTAATGAATGGTATGTCACATTGTACACTAGACGAACGTAATGGTTCATTATCAACATTTCTATGTACAAAATAATTAATTAATTTTTATATTGATTATTATCTATTATATTTATATAATTATAAATTTAAAATTAATAGGTATAACCATATTTTAGCACAATATTAAAAATCTTATCTGGTACCTTATATCTGGTACTTCAAATGATATATTCGGGGATACATTAGCTTCAAAAGCAGACGACTCAATTACATCATCTTCATGTAAAACATGCTCTAAATGTTGGAATGGGGCAGCAGAACTGTAAAACGATTAATGAATAAATAATATAATATATACTTTAAGGTAGAACATAATTATGTAGTATAAAATAATTAGTTTATTACCAATCTGGTGTAAAAACAGATGTTGAAGTACCAGGAAGGGAATAGTCAGCTCCTAAATGTGGGTCAAAATTGATGTTTCTAAAAAAAAATAGTACCTATACTGTAGGTATACGTCATAATATTATATAATTTCAAAAAATAGTTGTAATTACCTAATTGGTCTAATATTAGGTTGATTATTCACTATTTCTTCATTAATCGATTTTTTAAATATTTTAAAACGATCTTTCATTATATTTCTTATTGATCTTTTTCTAGAAACAAACTGTGTTTTTTGGATTTCTATTTTCGGTGGGTCAGTAACGTCCAAGTTTGAAGCATAGTTGACCAAAATAGCATTGTATTGATATTTTCCAGTTAACTTAAAGATACTTTTGTATAGATTTTCCGATGCGAAGTATTCAACTTGCACAATTGGTTTTTTAACACTAGGTAATAAATTCGTGCCTGTCGCTTGCCACTCGATGCCATCTGACATTAATTTTGTTTGATTGTATTCTATAAAAATATACCACTTACCTGGCTGTGGCTCAAGTTTTGAACATTCAACAGCGCCCGATACTTTGTTCGGATTTTTAAGCATTTTTATTGCTTCTAGTAAATTAACTTTTAGACGATTAGTCAAAACATACAAATTGTGTGGTTGATTATTTGTTTTAAACATGTTTGTAACTTTGTAAGTATATAAATGTTTAAACAATAAATATTACAGATCAAAGTTAATAATATATTCACTGTAGCACATTTACAATGTCACAAATCTACTAAATAGACAAATTAAACTAGTACAAGTCATTCGACGGACCTTTCCAAATATTGATAAATAAATCACATAAAATGTTAAAACAATTATTGTCATTGTAACACATAGATAAAGTGTGTTGGACGACGCTGCGACCGTGGGATCCGCTGAATAAGTGTTTTTTTTTGTATGAGACACAGAGCACCGTCGTTGCTACCCACAAGGGGAGTCAGTCAGTCATTGTATTACCAGTGTTAGATCAACAATTCGTAGCTTTAATTATAATTTTTAATTATCAATTTCATAATAAATATTAAATACATTAATTATAGCAGTGCTAAGTATTGCAGAGTTGCTGGGGATACCTACTTGTAATTTTTGTACATATAACTGCCTCTTGTAAAATACGTACAACACCGACATCGAGTTACTTATTTACCTTTATATTTGTTTACACCTATCATACTTGTTGCAATACATTTTAGTCAAATACCTATAGTGTAACGTCAAACTACTACACAAAGTAAGTACCCATAATATTATAGTTTATATTGATTTTTTTTCTATTGTTAATAATATTATAATTGTATTAAATATTTATCATAGTATTACAATAAAAATGGATGTCTGGAACGTGATTTGTCGTACCATGTTACTTGCTATGCAGTTGCTGCTGATCAATCATATTGTTTCCAGTGAAAATCAAGACAATACATTTTTCAACCTCACTCTTACCAGCAATAGTCCGGGATTACAGTACGAGATATAAGGAGAAGGTAAATTATGTAAAAGTAGTTGGACCATAAATACATTCATAGATTTAAAATATTTAATAAATAGCCTTAGTGATATAAGGAGTATGTTAAAAACAATTGATCCATATGCAATTAATAACACTCACCAAATAACTGTAACTCACTTAGAGAATCATGTAAAAAAAATAAATAAAGATATACAGATTATTAGACAAATGGCTAGGCATAGCAAAAAAGTTAAGCGATCATTTGAGTCTGGGGGTACGGCACTACAGTGGATGTTCGGTATTGCCGATGCTGACGATGTACGGAGGTATGATAGTTCGATTAACAAATTAGAGAATGATCAAAAAGATATGATACACATAGTTCAAGACCAAGTCTCTATTTTAAGGAGCACAATAACAAATTTCAATGAAACTATAACAACATTTAATGACAATAAATTATTATTTGACAAAAATATTAAAAAAATTGAAACAACTATTAACAACATCAATATTGAATTAGTAGACGAACGAAAAGAAATTATTGTTCAAAGATTAATATCCCTAATTGAAAATAATATATTTGAATTAGATATTTTTGTAACGAGGTTACAAAGAATGATCACAAACGTTCAAACAAATAAATTAGATGTTTTTATAATTACACCAGATCAGGTTTTGTCAGAAATAAAACGAATAGAAAATGTGCTACCTGAAAATTTACAAATCCCTATCAAATTTAATGAAAATAATATACAAGAAATTTACAAAATATTACATATAGACCTTCACCCAATGAACGATAGAATAATATTTTCAATAAAAATTCCACTAAGTATCACCGAAATTTTCAAATTGTATTACATTATACCAATATACATTCCAATCAATGATCACGGACAATTCATACATA
>JANEHU010004674.1:0-10819 GCA_027563435.1 Nasonovia ribisnigri | reverse complement strand
ATTTTTAAGGTAATCAAATATAATACTTGAATGTTTAATAACAGACTATCAATTTATTTTTATTTATTTTTACCATACAACTGTCGAACATTGTAATCTAATATTTTACAATTTTGTTTGAATATTTGTAGTAATTTGTTAAGTTCCTATTTACGTTTTTAATGTATTTTCAATATTTTATTAAAACAAAAGAAAATATTTTATAAATAACCTATATGTTTTTAATTTGCCTTAACCATTTTTGTTATTTGCCCTTAAAACTATTTAGCATCCCATGCCCTTTTTTACCAGTTTTTTACTAGTAGTGTAGTAGAAACACAAATGATGATCTTACATTTAAGTTTGATCATAAGTCAATTCAATGTTACATTAAAACTGATATTATAGTGATTATATACTATACCTATTTGTTGGTGATGATATCCGTTCTTTAATTTGATTCAGAATGAAATAAACACTAGATTTTGAAAGTCGAAAACGATTAAAAAATTGTTCATCTCTCCACTTGGTGAAATGATTGGGCCGCTCAAGAAACGTCTTTTTTTTTCGAGGAAAAGCTACGATTACCGCAAACTCCATGAAATCTTCATCATCTGACAAATTATCATCGTCATTTTCGTAATAAGACATAGTTAATAATACTAATTAATAATTTAGGGGTTTAAGATTTAAGAACCAAATTGTTACACAATATTGAAAAGTGAAACGAACGCCGAACGCGGAACGTCGCGAACCAATTTCTTATCACAGATTATCTTATATTTACGAGCAAGATTATCTATTAACCTTATCAGTTGTAGATAATTATCTATTAACCACAGTTCAACCGTAGTTCAACTGAACCGACACAAATCTGAGATTGTAAAACCGTCGATAACTTAAACTAGGATCAGTTGATGAACCAAGTTCCGTTGAACTCGAGTTAAACTAGCTATTGTAAAACGGGCCCTTATAGCTTCTTTTTGACCATTGCCCGTCAGCCACTACAGTACGAGTACACATTGGCGTTCCATCTGTATTAATTGAACCCGACTCTATGGCCAACCGTCTCTCTTCCTCACCAACAATTTCCATTTCCCTTTCAGCGATTGTATGAATTTGTTGACTAATATCTTCTTGAACCGATAGAAATGTATTAGAAGACATACATGGGATATCCATTGTTGCACATAATTCTGATAATTGACTATAGCCAATACCAATAGCAATAGCGCCGCTTACTGCTGATTGATTGATTGGCATATAAGTATCGGGTTTTTGTTTTTCCGATTCAATGTATGATGTAGTGTTACACATTTTACAAATAAATTTAAATACTGTTCTAAATCCAAACTGTTTTTCATTTATTAAAGTCATATCTAAAAACGAACAACCCATATAATTTACGTGGACGGTATTCTGGATCTGATTGAAAATATGATACACGTCTACTACTCGTCGTCCTTTAAACAAGTTTTCAGAAGTTGTACTAATAAATTATAAAAAATAATTACTTAAATATACACACCTGATCAATTATTTAAATTATATTTACCTATTATTAGTATGACTAGTATTATAACTGTCTACGTTTATAGTTGACGGTCCTTCAGTTATTGAAGATATTATTGTAGGTTCTATAGTGGATGGTACATTATCTCCACAACTAAATATACAAATCATTTTTAATATACAACACATAGTAATTTATTTACCTATTTTTACGTGGTAAAATCTAGTTTTAAATTGTCAATCCTTAGCTATGAAAGTTAAACATTTTATAATTTTTTAAGTACAAAATCATTTTAGATTCTGAGCAATTTACGGACATTTTCAGTTTCCAATTTTTTTTAGATTTTTTTCTATAAATATCAATCAAATTTTATTTATTGGGTAAAAAAGCTTGCAAATTTAATACAAGGCTAATATGTTGTTTCAGATTAGATGAAAAATATTAATAATCTTTAATCACAATTTTTTTTATAAGCATTTAAAGTTCAAATATTGACAAAATACGTAAATATGATGAAAAAACCGTGACTAAGGATTGTTAATATTTTTTATCTGCCTTTGAAACAATACATTAGTAACGTTATATTAAATTGCACGAACTATATATTCACTTTCAACTACTTATCGTATACACAAATAAAAATAAAAATAAAAACTTACGGATTTCTATAATCATTCTCACTGCAAGTAATAAGCTCGTGACTTTCCACATTCGATATTTCCAAATCACTAAAAGTTGTATAAGTCCTGTTGGATGGTGTACTACTATTAATGAATGGTATGTCACATTGTACACTAGACGAACGTAATGGTTCATTATCAACATTTCTATGTACAAAATAATTAATTAATTTTTATATTGATTATTATCTATTATATTTATATAATTATAAATTTAAAATTAATAGGTATAACCATATTTTAGCACAATATTAAAAATCTTATCTGGTACCTTATATCTGGTACTTCAAATGATATATTCGGGGATACATTAGCTTCAAAAGCAGACGACTCAATTACATCATCTTCATGTAAAACATGCTCTAAATGTTGGAATGGGGCAGCAGAACTGTAAAACGATTAATGAATAAATAATATAATATATACTTTAAGGTAGAACATAATTATGTAGTATAAAATAATTAGTTTATTACCAATCTGGTGTAAAAACAGATGTTGAAGTACCAGGAAGGGAATAGTCAGCTCCTAAATGTGGGTCAAAATTGATGTTTCTAAAAAAAAATAGTACCTATACTGTAGGTATACGTCATAATATTATATAATTTCAAAAAATAGTTGTAATTACCTAATTGGTCTAATATTAGGTTGATTATTCACTATTTCTTCATTAATCGATTTTTTAAATATTTTAAAACGATCTTTCATTATATTTCTTATTGATCTTTTTCTAGAAACAAACTGTGTTTTTTGGATTTCTATTTTCGGTGGGTCAGTAACGTCCAAGTTTGAAGCATAGTTGACCAAAATAGCATTGTATTGATATTTTCCAGTTAACTTAAAGATACTTTTGTATAGATTTTCCGATGCGAAGTATTCAACTTGCACAATTGGTTTTTTAACACTAGGTAATAAATTCGTGCCTGTCGCTTGCCACTCGATGCCATCTGACATTAATTTTGTTTGATTGTATTCTATAAAAATATACCACTTACCTGGCTGTGGCTCAAGTTTTGAACATTCAACAGCGCCCGATACTTTGTTCGGATTTTTAAGCATTTTTATTGCTTCTAGTAAATTAACTTTTAGACGATTAGTCAAAACATACAAATTGTGTGGTTGATTATTTGTTTTAAACATGTTTGTAACTTTGTAAGTATATAAATGTTTAAACAATAAATATTACAGATCAAAGTTAATAATATATTCACTGTAGCACATTTACAATGTCACAAATCTACTAAATAGACAAATTAAACTAGTACAAGTCATTCGACGGACCTTTCCAAATATTGATAAATAAATCACATCAAATGTTAAAACAATTATTGTCATTGTAACACATAGATAAAGTGTGTTGGACGACGCTGCGACCGTGGGATCCGCTGAATAAGTGTTTTTTTTGTATGAGACACAGAGCACCGTCGTTGCTACCCACAAGGGGATAGTCAGTCAGTCATTGTACTACCAGTGTTAGATCAACAATTCGTAGCTTTAATTATAATTTTTAATTATCAATTTCATAATAAATATTAAATACATTAATTATAGCAGTGCTAAGTATTGCAGAGTTGCTGGGGATACCTACTTGTAATTTTTGTACATATAACTGCCTCTTGTAAAATACGTACAACACCGACATCGAGTTACTTATTTACCTTTATATTTGTTTACACCTATCATACTTGTTGCAATACATTTTAGTCAAATACCTATAGTGTAACGTCAAACTACTACACAAAGTAAGTACCCATAATATTATAGTTTATATTGATTTTTTTTCTATTGTTAATAATATTATAATTGTATTAAATATTTATCATAGTATTACAATAAAAATGGATGTCTGGAACGTGATTTGTCGTACCATGCTACTTGCTATGCAGTTGCTGCTGATCAATCATATTGTTTCCAGTGAAAATCAAGACAATACATTTTTCAACCTCACTCTTACCAGCAATAGTCCGGGATTACAGTACGAGATATAAGGAGAAGGTAAATTATGTAAAAGTAGTTGGACCATAAATACATTCATAGATTTAAAATATTTAATAAATAGCCTTAGTGATATAAGGAGTATGTTAAAAACAATTGATCCATATGCAATTAATAACACTCACCAAATAACTGTAACTCACTTAGAGAATCATGTAAAAAAAATAAATAAAGATATACAGATTATTAGACAAATGGCTAGGCATAGCAAAAAAGTTAAGCGATCATTTGAGTCTGGGGGTACGGCACTACAGTGGATGTTCGGTATTGCCGATGCTGACGATGTACGGAGGTATGATAGTTCGATTAACAAATTAGAGAATGATCAAAAAGATATGATACACATAGTTCAAGACCAAGTCTCTATTTTAAGGAGCACAATAACAAATTTCAATGAAACTATAACAACATTTAATGACAATAAATTATTATTTGACAAAAATATTAAAAAAATTGAAACAACTATTAACAACATCAATATTGAATTAGTAGACGAACGAAAAGAAATTATTGTTCAAAGATTAATATCCCTAATTGAAAATAATATATTTGAATTAGATATTTTTGTAACGAGGTTACAAAGAATGATCTCAAACGTTCAAACAAATAAATTAGATGTTTTTATAATTACACCAGATCAGGTTTTGTCAGAAATAAAACGAATAGAAAATGTGCTACCTGAAAATTTACAAATCCCTATCAAATTTAATGAAAATAATATACAAGAAATTTACAAAATATTACATATAGACCTTCACCCAATGAACGATAGAATAATATTTTCAATAAAAATTCCACTAAGTATCACCGAAATTTTCAAATTGTATTACATTATACCAATATACGTTCCAATCAATGATCACGGACAATTCATACATATTGCAGAAAATCCAACATACTTATTAACGGATGATGTGGTGACAAAATATTTAATTTGGTCAAATATCAATAACTGTATAATAGTTGCCGACATTTTTGTCTGTGGTTTCAACGAAATGGTACGCAATAGTGATACTGATCCCACTTGTGTAACAGAAATATTAAAAAATGCTATAACTAAACCTACGCAATGTGATACTTATATTACAGAATTTAAAAAAGAATTTTGGTACTCATCGTTTTTCAAAAATAATTGGTACTTTGTATGTGAAAAGCCTACCTCACTTACAATAATTTGTAATAATAGATCTTTTATTCGAAAAATATTATTAAAAAGTTCTGGGAAATTATTTCTCAAAGCTGGGTGTCAAGCTCATACAACTAAAGGCATATTAATAACAGAGCAAACGGTAGAATCGTCATTTGCAACACTGCCTTTAGAGTTAAGTATTTTAAATGATTCATGTTGCAATATTACACTTAATCAACGCTATCCGAAACCCATTCATTTAGATGAAATAAAAAATTTAAAATTCGACAAAGAAGATTTTATAAAAATAATTTCAAAATTAAACACACAAGATGAATTACTAAATTCAATATTATTAAGAGGCCGTTCTGGTAAAAGTGAAAAGCATACAACGCTCAAGAGATGGCGTTGAATTTCATATCGCCGCGGCGGCGGTCACCCGTAACCACGCCTACTTTCCCCAAAGCGGGGCTACGCGCAATAGTCTCGGGAGCGGCACATTATTATTTCACGAACCGCAGTTTAGAACGTTTCGTATCAATGTTGTCGCGTAATTAGTATATGATATGCACGCACGTTCACAAACTAATTACTAATTAGTAATTATTAATCGAAGTTCCTGTTTCCTAAATATGTATAGAAATAAATAAATTAAAAAACCTCTTTTATAACATAGTTCTAATTTATATTTATTGCATTATTACTTTAGATATGACGTTTAAAATAATTAATATATATATAAATACATATCAATGTATGTTAATTTATAAATGACAATACAATTTGTTAGGTTTTCAACTTGCGATAACAGTGTACATTTGTATTAATATAATTGATTGAAATACAACATTTAGATTAAAGACAATTTTTATAATTGATAATTTAAATTAATATTAGTCAAAATTAAATTTAAATGATTTTAATAATATCTGCAAACCTACGGAAACAAAAAAAATACTTAAAATTTCATAATAATTCGAAAAATTCTAGTATGATTGTTGAAAAATTCAATAATTTTAATCAAAACTTTAACTGGTTGCCATTTGGTCAATTTTGATTTTAGAGCTATGGTAAAAAGGACCAAATCGACTTAAAAAAATTCGGTCTATCCGAATTTGGTATTAAAAACACCTGTTGCCATTTAAAAAAATGCAAGTTGTATTGCGCATGCGCACACGAAAAGATCTAAAAATGTAAAAATCATCAAGAAATGTGTATTTATGTATTCCCTATCCCCTCCCGAAAACCGCATATTAATCCGATGTCACTGGACAGAATTATTTAGTGTTACCTTTAAAAGGGATCACACTGTATATAAATACATATCAATGTATGTTAATTTATAAATGACAATACAATTTGTTAGGTTTTCAACTTGCGATAACAGTGTACATTTGTATTAATATAATTGATTGAAATACAACATTTAGATTAAAGACAATTTTTATAATTGATAATTTAAATTAATATTAGTATTCATAGATAATGGATTCCATCAAAAAGCGTAAGTGTATTATTCAGTCTACGCCGTAATCCAACTCCACCACCGCTAATGTTTAACGACGAACCAATCTCATGGAAGCCAACCGTCAAGTACCTTGGTGTAACGTTGGATAAAAGACTAACCTGGTGGCCACACCTATCATCCAAACTTCAACAAGCCTATCAACGCTTAGGGATGCTCTTCCCTATCTTGAACAGAAAGTCTTCCTTACAAAAAAACTTTTCCCTACTTATTTACAAGCAAGTACTACGTCCATTAATCACCTACGCCTGCCCTATTTGGGGTAATTGCGCTCAAACTCATCTCAAAAAACTGCAGATATTCCAAAACAAAGTCCTTAGAACGATAACTAATGCTCCATGGTTCGTAAGAAACTCAAACATACACAAAGACCTCAAAATTTCAACTATCCAGGACCACATCAAGCTCACAGCTGTGAGATTCTTCGAATCCATCCACAGGTCTACAGGCTCAATGCACTACCACATCAACACCAGACCACCTCCACAGCGCCGTCTCAAACGAGGTCGCCCGCATGACCTAATTCCTCAAGACACTATCTAACTTAATTTTCTAACTACTGTTATCACTTAATGTAAAAATGTTACTTATTTACTTATCGCACTTATTACGTCATAACTGTATTTTATCTCATCTTTAGGTATAGATAGCGCAAGCTAGGAATACCTTATTGTATTATAATAAAAAAAAAAAAATAGATAATGGATAATTAACGTATAATATTATAATAATATAATATATATATATTTTAATGAAATGTCATTTATTATAATGTACATATTATATAATATTATGTAAAAGGTCATAATTGCATGTAAAATCATAAAACAAAATATAATGTATTACAATTTAATAATAATAATAGCTTATTGCCGTCATCAATATAAAAAATATAAACATACGTTACAAATATAATTACAATATAATTTACATTCACAAAAATAATGTACAAATAAATTAAACAAATTAATATATTAATCAATAATACAGTTGATTCAAACATTTTTATCACTTAAATTTTAAATAATTATTTTTTCATTTTTTTACTTTATACCATTTCATGCTGTAAATTTGGATAAATATTTATTTTATTTTTTTGACGTTGAAAGTTTTTTATTTCTAACGAGTCTTCATCAAACTCTTTGTTTTTTAAATAGTTATTTTTATTATACCTAAGTATTAAGTGATGAGTAATGCTAGAAAAAAAACCCGCTAAAAGCTTCGTACTCCACCCAAAAGTTTTATACAAAAATGTAATATTAACACCCGTATCGACGAGTGCTAAAATAACTTTTATGACAAAGAGTATCCCCATTAACCCCGATACAAAAGTCCCAATTGTAGTAAACCAACCCCATAATTTAAATAATTTGTCTTCTACCATTTTTCCTAGTGTTTTCTCGTCTATCAAATATTTAAATTGAAGGCCTTGGCTTACTGTTTCGTAACCCATAGATTGTCTAATTATATTATTTTTTACGGCGTCCACTTCTTGGGGATATATTATGATGTGTTGTTGGAAAGCTTTCATTGTATCTTTTGTATAAATACCGGAATTCATGAGAAAATCTAAGCTTTTGTATGTCCACGTCCATGCCGTATTTGGTTTTAATTTCTGTGGCGTTTTTATTTCTTGAATATTTGGAAAAAATCCATACCAATTTCCATCTAAATTAAATGCAGGTGGGAATAATGAATTGCAATTAATTTGAGTTCCGTATTTTTGTAAGGTATGCGTTTTTGGAGCCATGTAATAAGTTTTGTTATTATACAAAACTGTCATTTCATTGTAACACGACGCGTCTTTTTTAGTTACCTCGACACTAACTTTTTTACATTTTATTAAATAAATTATTTCAGCGTGCTTGACGGCAGTGAATCCAGGCCCTCCGCCCATAATATATGCAAACTCGGGAAGATTGTTTGAGGCTAAGGTAAGTCTTTGCTGTAATAATTGCCGTTCAAGCACACATTGTTTTTGTAATAAGTCATTATATAATGCGGTTATGGTTGATTTAAAAAAATTTTCGACGTATACAAATTTCGTATTTACATATGCTATTAAATCAGTGTTTTGCGGAGAAATTGATTTTGTATGAAAATTATTTAAAAACATGGTATCCGTAAGAATAAGTAATTGTATGTGTTCTGTTTGAATTACGGGGATTTCACAAGCGAATGTTTTTTTAATTTGTTTGAGAGCAAACACTATTTTGTCTGTCTCTACGATATACGTATATAAAGTCGAGTTGTCGTTAGTGATCGAGGTAATTAATGATGCTGGACTCAAATAGAACAACGAAATCTTGTTCTTCACAATTATAATGATTGTTTGTCCATACAGTTTCGCCTTTAAACGTATCAACGCCATAGTTATCAGATAATTTCATTTTTGTACCCGATGGAAGAATAAGTGTGTTGTCTTCACTGTTTGCTATCGCCGTACCTTCTGATAAATATATTTTAAATTTGGCATGTACTATGACGTTTTCCCATTCTCCCCTATTTGATTTATAATTGGTGCCTTTACAATTTCCAAATCTGTCCAGAGATCCTGCCACCGTATGCGATATTAATGTTGTTTCATTCATTTGCAAATCCGTTACTACACCTCCCAGGGGAAAAGTATAAGATCGTTTTTGATGCATTTCCCAACATCGAGCATTTCCTAATTCTACTATATCAGAAAAATACCCTCCCTCTACAGCTTGTGCATCTTCAAATATTGAGCATCTAGTTATTAAATAATCAACTGATATGAAACACGATTTAAAATGAACAGGGTAGGTTTTAATCCTTTGTAGCAATTGTATTCTCGGTACCTGTTGTGTTTTTGATGGTTTTGGAAAATCGCAGTTGTCCACTTCTAAGCTGTCAAACGACGTAACATTTTGAGCAGGCCCATCACAATCGTACGCAATGAACTCAGATCCAGTGAAATGTATGATTGTAATGATAATAAGTATTATATTTTTGATACACATGTTGTATGGCTTTAACCTATTAAAAGTATATAATAAGTTAGGTAACCAAAGAAAATAAATGTTATTCATAAATATGACCCAGAAATGCATGTATTAAAAATTAATCAAAAAAGCATGCATTTATACACACTTAAAATTGCTAAAAAATCTATTATTTGTAAAGTATATTCATTTATTTTTTCGTTATCGAAATTTGGTAACAACAATTAATAAGCATAAAATTAAAAAAAAAAACTGGAAATATGCAAAAAAGTTAAAATGAAATTTTGTAGTACCTAATTAGATTTGTTGAGATGTAATTCAAATTTTTAATTGCTTTAGTTTTTTTTAGACTATTTGGTAAGAATATAAAAATGCACGAATTTCTCTTGGCTCTTCGTAAAATATAAATAATACAATAATAAATATTTACGCTTACTTGAAAATAGTCGTAATGCTGGTCCAGAACGTGAAGTGTTTTGAAGTTTGATTTGTAACGGTTGTCTTGTAGACTAAATGATTTCCGCAGTGGACAACAAATGTGAAATGTATAACCTTTTTTTAAGCTGTTTAATTGTAAGTTTGTAAATTTACATCATGCTCTTATTTTAGATTAATTTAATTAAATAGATGATATTTAAATGATAATTTTTATGCCCTTTAATTATTAATAAATAATTATTAATCATAATATATTAATGATTTAATGATATCACATATAATGTATTACAGTTAGATTATGGTAAATATAACGTCACATACAAAAGGAGTATGTTGTTAAACGTTTAAAATTTCAATTAAACATTTGTGGTAATTATAATAATAAGAATAATAATGAGTACCGTTAATTTTTACCCCAAAGTTTTTAAGTGGCCCGATCTGGAAATTGTTTTTTTTATCTACGAGTTGACTATAACGAGTACCATTTGATATAAGTTTATACTGAAAATACGGCATAGTTCTGTAATTCGTTACAATACGATACAATTAATTTAATTACATAGATGATATTTAAATTGTAATTTTTATTGTTGATAA